>JAZHYW010021605.1:0-80050 GCA_037355805.1 Ixodes ricinus
CCTGTTTCAGGAAGTCTACAGCATCATTTCCTGGGTGATGCAGACGGTGCTGACGGATAGCAGATGCATCAAAGGCATGTAGGGAGCGCCGATTCAAGTTTCGATAGCAGACAATCTAGCGAAAGTTTTTTCGATGCATTCGCCACCTCTCGGCAGCGTCTCCAAGACACAAACGCTGTCTGCGTAACTCAGGAAATGGCGCCACCGTAGATTGCCCGAAACAGGCTCTTCTTTTTCTTTCTCGGACGATCGGCAAGTCTATCTGTTGATATTTTAACTTTATGCATGCACCACCTAGCCGCACCTCTGTAGTAAATTCCAGCGCGATACAATTTGAGAAACCGATTTTTGCCGACTGTCTAAAGTGGGATCGAAGCGTTAGTGTGCATGCTGTACTGTCACAGACAACACGGGCCGAAATAGTCCTTCACGCTCCTTTGGTGTACCTTTCAGTTTCGGAAAGATGTAGTCACAAGGAATGGAATGCGAAGTTGAGGTCTCGTACTTCGAACTCTTTGACAAATCAAGATGCAATAGAGCTCGTGGTCACCGCAGGCACAGAAAAAGGCCAGATGGGATATTTCGGCTGGAGTAACCGACCAGAGAAAGTCCTATTGGCATGTGCCCGAGCAGCCTTAGCTGACGGTCTCTCCGCCATCCAGACGGCGCAACTGGGAATACAAAATACAAACAAACAAAAAAATAACACAAAAGAAAAAGTGTATCGTTCCCATGGCACCCGGGTGCGCGCTCTTTCCGCTCGCATCTGCTCCAACCTCGATGGACGCTGGCTCGAACACCGTGCTGGAAATCTTTCCTCTTCAACGCATTCATAAAACTATTATTGCCTCCGTGTCTAAGCAACACGTGCAGCGCAAATGCGAAGTTCTACTTGGCTGCTGCACTCGGAAAACGACTTCAAATACCAGCACATCTCACAAAAAGGAGCATGGGAGCCCGAGCCCACGACAGGCTGCCATTAGTTGCACATAAAGGAGAAATCTGGCGGCGCCACTGTGCCGTGGCCGGTTATTTGTTCTCAGAAAAAAGGTTTCAGGCTAGCAGGCGCACCTGTGCAAGGGTCTCAAGCTTTCCGCCTAGTCTTGCACGCTGCCAAGTGGGTATCGCAATCTGTGCAAATAAACATATAAAATTATTATCCTATCTTTCGAGATTTTTTAAAGCTTTTGCTGGAATACCCTGCATATCTCGCACCGTGGGCTGGAGCTAGGCATCCGTGCCTGATGGATGCCGCCATTGCAGGTCCTCAAGCGACAACAAATGGCGGAAGCAGCCGAGAAGCGGCTGAAGGAACAAGAGTCCAGAGGCGTCAAGGACCCGGAAAAGCTGAGGCGCCAGCAGCAGAGGCAGGCTGAGCTCGACAGGGAGCTCGGAGCCGCCGAGAGAAGTCCAAATGATGCCAACTTACGGGTGAGCCAAAATTACCAGATTATCCACCCCTCTTTTTAAGCTTTATTTGCTATATTCTATTAGACACTGAAAGGTAGCCCACTCCTAGTAATCGTATTGTTCGGATCAATGATGACCTCGGCGTAAATGCAGCTAGGTAGCTATGACGGGATAGAAGCAAACATTGCCGACTGGAAAGAGCAGTCATCTTTGCTTTATTGCCCCTCGCCGTGATAAGAATTCTGGCAGGAACACATGAACTAAAAATAGTGTTTTTTTAACTTTTCTTGGTTGTACACCGAAAGCTAGCCCACTCCATATCTTCACTTGATTTGCTCTCGATTTTAGGAGGGCTATCTCTCAAGATGTTACAGCAAGCTTGTTTGCGAGACTGCTTGCTAGGGGACCATCACCATAATTGTTTGTGCAGTTGGAAAACATTCAAATTTGCTGCATAGTTTGGGGACAGCCACCGTATCTGCTTTCAATGGAAGCAGTGTAATGGAATCCTTTAGTCCAGCATTCTGAAAACAAAGCAAGTGGTAGTTCTCCATTTGCCTCCTGCATATTTTCCTCTGCACAAGCTTCAGCATCTTGTTTTATTTTGAAAATATCCATAATCAAAAAGTTTTAAAACGCCCGTGCCATGCTGTGCGAAGATTTGGGGGACAACTTGCGAAGCAACCCGTGTTCAAATTTCGTCTCGTCTCATGACTTTCACGGGACTACAATTCCAAAATGCTAATTTTCTAGTTTTCATTTTTGATTTTTGTACTAGCATGTATCTAGTGTGATCATGTATATCAGAAATAAGGGTGATTCTGCAGACAAGCTACTTTTTGTTTTTCATACTTAGTGTTTTTGTGGAGGACCACCAATCTGAAGGTCATTGTGGTTGTGTTTGGGCACTTTGAATAAAAATTATGAGTATTAATGCTGTAGTGTTGCAGATTAAGGTAAGCAGGACAGGCCACTCCTACAAAGCTCTCCACCTGCCATGATTGGTGGTTTTCTTCTCTCCAGCATTCGCTCCGCTAGAGTGGACAACTTTATGGGAGGAGTTGGTCCTGCTATTTTGAACCGGCAACAAACTATAGTTTCATACTTATATAAAACAGGAAGACCCCTTACCACTCCATCAGCGGTAGCAGTCCTTCTAGTTTTCCACGATGGCTCGAGCAATTATGCGAAACTTTGGAGGTGACTGCAGTCATTACAAGTTCCCCAGGTACATAACTTATGATGCCAGCAGGAGACAATACAGCAACAGTTTGAATGTTGACCAGATATTTATTTATTCTTTTTGTCTTTTCTTCCAGTGGCAAGTCACGTGAGCTCTGCCATGAGCCTTCAAAAACACCAAACCAAGATAAAAAAACAAACAAAAAACACCCGGTTGTTTTAAGAGTTGTTTCCGTGTGCCCACTGCCTGTGATTTATTTATTCAAGACAATTGTTGCTCTGTACACCAATATAACAATAAACAGAACTGTAATTTCAGCCAGTCTCAACCAATTTATGTGCAGCAACTACTGCACAAAGGCTCAGGGCCAGTTTTGGAACATAACTCCGCCGAACCAGACTTTGTTAAATGTCGGGCACGACGCAGTATTAGCAGGAAACAAAATGCGAGGTCAATGTTACACGCAAAATCACGCAACACTCTCGGAACATTAAATTAATTCGACGTTGCTCTCCCGGTCTCGAACACAGGGATCGACAAAAACATGCTGTGTTGACGTCAAACGAAGTGACACATGTGAACTTATGTACAAAAAAAAAAACCAATGAAATGTGCTCTTTTTTTTTTTGTCTTCTCAAGAGTGTTGAAACAAATTTGAAAACATTTCAACACCAAACTTGACCGTATGTACGTGAAAAAAAAAAAGAAAAGGATGATGCATGTAATGGGGGCCTAAAATAATGAAAACTACAAATATGTATGTACAGACTGAATGAAATGTGCTCAACCGCAGCATTAAAAGTGTGCGTGCTAGGGCAAGCGTGCGGTGCTACGATGACGAGCCAGACAGGCGTCGCGTCAACGTTGTGGCAACGTCGGACCAACGTCGCACTGGCTTTGACAAGGTGTCAGTGGGTGGAAAAAACATGGAAAACCGGGCTTCACATATGTACAGACACGCCATCTCTTGGAAGTGACACGAGGAAGGAAAAAAAAATCACAGTCTACAACTGGGGCGGCAACAGGCCGGCCACAAACAAAGACGATACAGGGCGTTGGATTGGGGACCCCCACTTGCACAGGTGGGGACAGATGTGCCCTCCCCCATAAAAAGTGCACCTGTAAGATTCTTCAACAAACACTTTGCATAGGTTGGAACAAAAACATCTACTAGCTAACACACCAAGCCAGCAAAACGACTAACCAGCGGCTAACTACAAACGGGGTCCGACCATTTCGAATTCTCATTTCGGACCGACAGAGGTGCGAGGAAGTTGGAACGACGGCGTCGCAACTCTAAATGCATCCCATTTGTTTTACTTAGGTTTTTCGAGAGGTCTGGAGCAGAAGGGAATACAACGCCACATTTTGGCAGGCTAAAGACCCGTACCGGACTTAAAATGCGATGCCAACGTTAATTCAATGTTGTCCCAACTTCGGTTCAACGTTGCACCAACAGTGCTGTTTGTGTGACCTAGACCCCTTTTGCTTCGCAGCACTTGCTCGGCAGTTGGAGTGGGAACATCGGTACCTGCAGCCGAATGGTACATAGCTTATGGCCACCGTAGGCATCCCAAGCTCCATGTTGACGCGATTTCTAAACAATGTTGCGTTACCAGCGTTCCAATATTAGCCGAGTGTGAATTTTACCCAGTCCATGGGATTGGCACCGAATCGGCACGTGCCGACCAGTACAAACCGAATATGCGCCTCTCCTCGGACAGTGGCTCGAATTCCGCGAGCAACCTGGAACATTTCTGCCAAAACGACGTCGTTGTACCCACTTTCGTTCCAGACCTTTGCGAAGCGAGCTTGCAGTTCTGTTCCCCTTAACAAGGCGCCAACAAAATTTGCTAGCAAACGATAATTCTTGCGCCCGGGGCATCTGCGTACGAGACCGCTGCCTTCCAACTAGGAAGCCTCGTCGCGTTCGGGAAGAAACCCTGACGCGAAACTGCGCCCTCCTCCCGAAATGTTGGACCCAAAAACGTCGGACCCTCTCTGTACAAGGCTCGAGAAAACCCAACGCTCGATCGCCACGACGCTCTTTGGTAGGGTCTTTGCACCCCCACCCCCTCCCCGATAGACATCTGCATGTACATAACCGTCATCACAATGCTCGCTCTGGTCGCTCGGGTGTATAAATGCTCTCCCTCACATAATGCGTGCCGTCCGAGATCGGGTTCACAACGGTCGCCGCTCCTTGTCGGAACCGCTTTGATCACAGTTTCCTCTCGCACCGCAAGGCGCGGAGTTCACGCTGCAGGTCGTGGTCGAGCCACCGCTGCCACTAAAGCAGGACTACACACCTAACAGGCAGAAAATCTATGGTGCTATCGTATGTACAGAGATACTTTGGAAAAAATGTGGGTGCGGCATTTTTGCAGCCTCTCCTTTCTGGAGTCGGTTAGAGATCCCGCCGCGTCGTAAAAAGAAAGACTACTTCCGTTTTCATCTCTGATAATTGGGATCGCGGCGTCAGTAAAAGATACGAGCGAGGCTTCACGCGATCGCATCGAGCAACACTGGAATTCAGCGTCGCACCCTGCTCCTGGCGCTAACGGTTCCGTTCTCGGGATCCAGCGCAGCCAAAATAAAAGCCGAGGAAAAATAAATGCTTCTAGTCGAAACGCGAACGTCGTCTTTCCCAGTTGGACACGACGGTGTCCAAATCTCGTTTTTGAACAACTGGTAACAAAACGACTTCTTCGAAGTGATCTCCAGCAAAGAATCGCAGCTTGCGCCCGCCAAATGATACTTTATAGACGAAGTCTGTGAGTATGTACAGCCAAAACACTCAGTGCACTGCACGTGTAACAGGTGGCTGGAAAAAGTGTGAAAGTTTCGGAACTGCGCAAACTTGACAGTCATGCAAGAAACTCCATGCGCAAAGGGAACTGTTTGCTCGACGAAAACTCTGCCTTTATGCAGTGACCCGTGCAGAACGAAGGAGGAATACGTTCCATTATTTGGTTGGCTTTTATATGTACAAACTGCGAAGCCATAATCTCATCTCCGAGTTCTTTCCGGTTGGGAAAGTAAAGAGTCTAGCAACAGTGTCGCCGAGACGCAGCGTGAAAGTACCGGCAACAATGCCTTTGTCTCTTGTAAGCAAT
Organism: Ixodes ricinus; assembly: GCA_037355805.1. Taxonomy (NCBI): domain Eukaryota; kingdom Metazoa; phylum Arthropoda; class Arachnida; order Ixodida; family Ixodidae; genus Ixodes; species Ixodes ricinus. The sequence continues at coordinate 5,710 of JAZHYW010021605.1, forward strand.
GAGGGGAATCGTTTCACGATCAGTATTTTAGTAAATGCCTTCCATGAGACTTCGAGTGACTTAACAGAAATGAAGTCTGAGTGACTTCGAGTTACTTGATGCAAATGAAGTGGAATGAGACGAAGCGAATTGATGCGAATGAGGTCGGTGAAAAATTAAGTGGTGACTGAGACACCGATTGGAATATTCTCTCGAAGGTGCATCTTGTCCCTTTGGACACTTGAGGATGTTCGAGAGGAAGCTATCCGGTCAAATGTGGCCTACGAAAATAGGAGGAAGTCTCCCCAACGAAACACTCGGAGCTTGTGCCTTTTAGGAACTGCTGTGTCTTGCACCGGCAAAGTTTTGCCACTCTTTCGACTGTTAAAGTGAACATATTACAAAAAGAAAGGTCCATTTGCCAAACAAGACATCCCCTATGGCATAAATCCAGAAGTTCTATGAAAATGGAGAATAATTTTCCTCCCATAAACTTTAACAGCAATAGGAACATGTCGCCAGTTGCTACCCGGCGCCCGCTGCATCGCATCGTGTGAACAAGAAATATTGTTGACAAATTTTGGCCACGCTCGAAATACAAACGCAACAGAGCTCCGGCATGTGCCTTGCCCGCGACAATAACAGAGCGGTACTCTAGCTACCCGGGTGCAAGGACATCGCGTATGGCATCATCCTTGGCTCCATCAAAAGCCCGACGTGGCATCCCAAGATTAGGAATTGTAACGCATGCTAAGATAAACAACACATTTGTACTACTTTCGAGTGTTAACAGCCAGCGAACTCTCGGCTCCAACCCATTAATACCGTCAGGTAGAGCGCGAGCACAACCAAGCACTACGTGCTCGTGCAAAGAAAGAATTCTCGTGTTAAAAACACAAGGGGCACCCGAGAAAGCCGAAAACCAGAGCATCGGCAAAAGTTTGATACACTAGAAGATGAAAAAAAAAAAGGTGGATGTTATGCCGTTTGTTAAGCCAGAAACAGTCTGAGAACCTTAGTACCAAAACCAGGAAAAAAAGAGTTAAGCAAGGGCATACCACTGGCCACGTGACACATAACTCGTGACACGACGCACGTTTGAAGTTTCAACAGCCCCAATACTTTGCAATACTGTCGAAACCGGCTATAACGAAGTCAACGGGAATCGGGAATCACTTCGCTATATCCGCTATTTCGTTATAACCGACTTCGGTTATAACGTCGGTTATAACGAAGTGCAAAAGGGAATGGGAAATCGTGTTCACTTCGCTGTAGCCACTATTTCGGTATAACCGACTTCGCTATAACCGGTCTCGACAGTATACTCAATGTTGCACATTGCACGATAAGCCAACGGTACGGAAACATTTTGGGGATGTCCTTCGACTAACAAGACCGTGTGGCACTTTATGTCTTTTGGGATGTTCCGATACCGCCAGATAATGACCGGTCGTTTTGCAGGGTGGTTTAAAGCGGACTAGCCAGACCCTGAACGCAGCATACATATACTGTTTGTCCCCTGCATATTTCCGCAATCTACAATAGAGCTGTCTTCTGCCGTCTAACCAGAGTTTGCATATTGGCATGGATTGCTACGAACATTATATTACTCTGCACTTCGACACTGAAAGGTGAACACAACATCCATGATATCATCAACCCCAAACAGATGCAAGTGTCAAGAAAAAGTTGACAAATGATAGTGCATTGCCTGCTTATAAACAAGCAATAGTAATCTTTTCAAATGCTGTTTCAGTGTGTAACCTCATTGCTTCTTTTAAACGTACACTGTCCTGCCACTTCTAACGTAGTGTCAAATCAGGGGGCACGTTGCCCTTTGGAAATGTTACTCCTTTCTATTATATCTCCAGATTATACCCCCTGAAAATAAACTTCTCTGTGATGCCTAGCTTCCATAATGAATCCTCCTTTAAAACTTGTTTTGGAAATCTCCATCATCTCTTTTCCCACTGTACAACATCATCATTACTCCCTCTGGGAGATGACTAAACTCTCCCACTGCTAACCTCTGAGGGTGGTAAGCTCCACTGTTACTCTCTTGAGCACCTTCTGGAGCACTGTCCCCTTTTTGCACCACCATATAGACCTCCACGGAGCCCTCTCTAGAGGTGTACCCTGGTACCCTTTCTTTCCACTGTACAATCAACACACTACAGCCTCGCCGAAGAAGGACTAAACTCTCCCAATAATACCCACACAAGGGCCAACAACCTCCCTTGTTTCTCCATTCCCCTTTCCACTGTACAATACACCTTTTACACCCTCTTCAGAGAAGGAGTAAACAGTCCCATTACAGCCCTTCTCAAGCAAGAGTCAACCTCCCTTGTAACTCCCATCTCTTTCCACTGTACAATCTCCTTATAAAACCCTCATAAAGAAATGACGAAATTCTCCTGCTAACACCCACAGAAAGAGTCCACCCTCTCCTATTACTCCCTCCTCTTTCCACTCTCGTTACACCCTCTTCAGAAAAGGGACTTAAGCTCTCCCATTACACCCGCCCCGAGGAAGAGCCAATCTCCCTTATTACTCTCTCCGGATCCTCTTGGAGTGCCTCGTCGACACTTCGCCGGGGCTCCTCCCCCAGGTTGCTGCCCCCTCCTGACGACCTGCACTTGGGACTGGGCCGTCACTTGGAGCTGGATGGCAGACGTGTTCAGCTTCTCCGAGAGCAGCAGCTCCCTCAGGCCCGCCATCTTCTGACTGGAGAGTGTGACAGAAGGCTCACCTCCGCCGTTACGGCTATCCGCCTTCTAAATGGGTTTCAGAAAACGGGGAAAAAGGACAGTATCACAACCATGCTTTGCCTTTGCAGCTCTACGCTGTCCTATCACAGAGATAACCCATGCACATTTGCAAGTGCAGCATCTGGATGCTGCCATTTTGATGCTGTTGCATTAGCCAATTTATAAAGCAGGGATGGATGAACGATTCATAGTGGCAATACACTCTGTATTGGGCAGTCACTTGTGCCATCTAGCCTGGGTGGATGGATGGATGGCAGTGGCTAAACTCACTGAACAGTCGCTTGCGTCACCTTGCCTAGAACCTTTTACCCTTTTAAATTTTGCGCCACCTAGCCTAGAAACATTTCCTTTCCATCTTTGTGATTGGATCGGACTCCGGACTTCCTCGGCTTCCCCTTTGTTCTCACAGATCTGGATCTAGCCAGTTGGCTCCTTTGCCATTGCCAAAGCATGCCTGCAGTGGCAAGGCTGGTGCGTGTGCTGAGCGTTTTGCCACCCACGGTTGCTAGACCAGCTTTTGAAGCGTGCTCACTCCCAAACCGGTGCAGCCGTTGACGGGCTGGTATGCTACCCAAGCCGTGTCGACGGTAGAGTCAAATATTTTTATAGGATACTCTACAACACTGATCCAGCTGCAAAAGCCACTTCCTTCTATAAGGTTAGCTCGAAAGATAGAATGTGCAAAACCAAAAGAGGCCTACTCCATGGTGGGGCATGCATCCGAGCGACATATATGATGCAATCGAAACAAAAGAGAATGAGCCGGGACTTTAGGTTACTGTCGAGACCGGTTATAACGAAGTCGGGTATAACGAAATAGTGGCTACAGCGAAGTGATCACCATATCCGATTTCCTTTTGTACTCCGTTATAACCGAAGTCGGTTATAACGAAATAGCGGATATAGCGAAGTGATTTCCGATTGCCGTTGACTTCGTTATAACCGGTCTAGACAGTACTTCTTTAATTGAGCGTTTTCACGGGAAAGGCATCAGCTATAAATACATTTGCCTACCCTGGAAATGCAATACAAAGAGGGAAAAAGGGGTCTAGTCTTAAATGTAATTCCACCAGCGAACGTTCGGCGACTGAGTGAATTAACGAACAACAGCACAACAGCAGCCCAAGCTAAAGTTTGTGCTAAAGACCCAATTTTCATCGATTTAACTTTAGTTCCTAGAAGTTTCAATATGGGAAGCCATAGTACCGACACCCACTGGTGGGATCGCTACTGTATAATGTAGTTTATAGAAAAGTTATCAGTAATAATGCACTGGCCAGATGGCACTTGTATGGCTAAGACACAATGTAACTATCACTCATACAAAAAAATTTGACTTTTGAACAACAAGCTTGTATTCTAAATGGATTACCTCTTGGCTTATAGCCCAACAACTAATCATGCCTGGCAGTGCTAAGCAGGCATTACTGAGAACAAACTTAACTATATCATGAGCACTGTTACACTGCAGAGAAGTGTCGTGCCTAACAGGCTGTAGAAGTATGCTCGACTGCACTAGACTACGAAAATATAGTGATATTACTACTCATATTTTAGATACCTCTCATTAAGGTAAGTACTTCAGTCATTACAAGAACCAAAACACCTCACAAGTAGACGCATGCCCTGCAGATTACAAGTTTAACTCTTTCCTGATCACCGGTGATCGATGGTTTTTAAGCGCCGTCAAGGAATTAAATTTAGTGCGGAGAATTAGGTTCCACAATCTCGAAAATAGCCGAAGAATGCTAGTTTCGGTTTCAACGTGGATTTAAGCTTTATCACATGGTACTGGGATGTCAAAACTAGTCCTGGGCACACTAGTTGCACTTGTTTAACATCACTGACTGCTTGCATCAGTCTCATGATGGCATTATTTACGTATCAACTGTATCATGGGATATTTTTTAGACCTGAAGAGCTCTGAGGACGCTTTAAATTATGTTCTAGGCATCGCTTAACAGATGGTTGTCGGTAAGCATCACTACAATTTCCAATGCTGTCCTGAGCCAGCAAACATATTTTCTGAACACATGGAAAAACAATGCTAACTATGAAGGAACTGCAATCAAGGCTATGACAAAACCAAGGTAGTACAAAAGGAAGCATTTTGCTGGGGATGTGAGGTGTACCATCTGTGTTTCACCAATATTCGTAGAAAAGCACACGTGTTACGGAGGCTAACTCTCCAATGAACCAAATGTAGACAACATCAGTTAGAGTACACTATCTTTCAGAAGTAATAGCCATGGGTGTGGGGCACCTTTTGTATATTACAAATTTTAATTTATTTGTCGTTTAATTTGACACAGCTGCAGAAGTTTCGGCATTTATATGCATGCCTTCCGCACATACATTGCATTTGTAAGAAATAAAATTTTAAAATCTTTTTTTCCGCATATACTAGCCTCTGTTTCTTTTCAAAGAACAACTAATTGGCCACATTTTGATCTGTCATATTGCTCCATATGCAAGTTAGTTAGGAAAATAGAAGCGTTTCCACGATCCTTTGAAAATTGCTACTTTTACCATGATCAGGAAAGGGTTAAAGAACAAATATGCTGAAAAGAACATGCTTTGGCCTCTAGTAAACTTTCCTTCAAACTTAAACAAGAAGAAATGTCATATGCAGCAAACATCTACTATGCTCTAAAAGCCAATAACAAAGCACCTGCGTCCCAGCCGTATGGATAAGGGTCAAAATAGCGCAAGACTGCAAGTACAAAGTAGACAAAACAAGTCTTCCACTAGGGACTTCTCTTCTTGGTGTCGTTTTAATTTTCGCTCAACGTCCTAAACCAACATGCCCAAATTTCTACTCTACAACACCTCCTGGTTTACCTGCAACTGCAGCAAATTGGTGTTTATCCCAAGCACCCTTTGCCGACACCCACAACAAATATCCACAGGTTCATTACATAAAAGTTGATTCCCCATCCATGCTGGAACTCCATTCCATCACCCAGAATCAGTTGCACCACCTGTGTTACCCGTCAGTCGGACCACAGAGAGAAGACAGGACTTGAGGAAGTACAAGGTGGGCACCAACAGAAACAAATAGACAAAGAGATGAAAAGAAAGAGTGAGGCATGCAAGAGCGATCGAGGGGCTCCAAAGAGAAAACAGATCCTTGAAAGAGCCCTCAATTAATCCCACTCAGCAGGCACAACACACCACAGTGAGAAACATGTGTTCAAAATTCAAAATGTGACTACAAAGTCTTATGCCTTTCTCCCGTTTCAGCTAGATTGTGGAAAACTATGTGATGTTATATATCTGGTTAGATAGGTTTTATGACAAAGTATGAAGAGCGCTGTATTTCCTTGCACACATCTTCATAACATCTTCACAAACAGGTATGATGTGTACACGAGGAAATCCAGTATGTAGTGCAGCTACCTAGGCATGTATGATGTTATGAAGTGTGATGAAGACTGCATAGGCTTACAATAGTACAGTGCAACCATACTTATGACGACAATGAGAAATCTCGAAATTCCAATCATTATAACCGATTACCATTGTATCTGGACTAGAAACTTATCATTTCCAGTCTAGAAACTCGAGAAACTGATGTTATAAGCTGTACATCATTATATGTGGTATCGTTGTAAGTGGGTTGCACTGTACCTATGTCAAGTACAGTAGAGTAGAGCAAACTATCTCAAGTTGTGTGGTAGAGATTTGAGAGATCTCCTGAGGTATCTAGAGCAGATATTTATGTCAAGCCATGTAAGGTAATGAAGTTTACTAGGGTTGATAATTGGGCTAGGTGGTAACCCACAACAGCAAATTCAGTGCAAAAAATGAGGACAAGAGAAACAGAAACCTGGCCCTACGTACAACCGAAGCTTTATTCATGTTGACATCTGGTATACAGTCGCCGACCGATTATTCGGACTTCGCAGGGACAGAAAAACGTCCGAATAATAGAGCAGTCCCAAAAATCAGCAGATTTAAAAACTTGCCTTTATTACTTCCAAGTGGGCTTAAAAAAGCCGTAAATAGTGCCTTGTTTCAGGTTACGCCTCCGTTTGCGTTCGGCAACTTTCTGTTAGCTTGAGAATCACTGCCTTCTTTTCTAGCGTTATGGTCGAGTACTTTCTGCGCTTCTTAACGACACATTGCGGCGGCAGAACAACAGATGAGGCCATGACGTCCAAGCCAGCGCTGTCCGAACGAGATAAGAAGCGCAAATCCACGAGCGCAAAATGGCGATGCAAATGAACGAAAAAACAAAGCAAAATGATAATAATGATGATGATGATGACGTGCAGCTAAATGGAAAAAAGGGCTAGCATAGCGTCACCTAGCGGTAGGACTCAGGAGTACTCAAGCAGCGCTGCCAAACGAAGCCAATCAGTTTGCAGCCAACATAGAATTCACAATGGCCGCTTCTCAATGGTATTTTCTGCTGATCGCTCACGACGATTTTGTCCAAATAATCGAACTTTCGGACTTCAAGCTGTCTGAAACATTGGTCGTGAATATGCACTATTTCTATGAGGTAAGTCACGGCTCCACCTTTAGGTCCGAAATATTGAACAAGACAGAATTATCGGAGTCCGAAAAATGGTCGGCGACTGTAAATGCTACCGACGCCAACAAAACAAGCCAGGGAAGGAAAACTAAAAGGTTAACATTTGTGTACAGGTAATGTGTCGTCTACAGCATTGTCACTGGTTTCTTCCACTCGTCCAAGAGAACTGTAGATGTAACTGACTGCTCTAGATGACACATAACCTGTGCACGGGTTTTAGTTCGTTAGTTCTTGTGTGTTTTCTCTTCCCTGGCTCCTTTTGGTGGCGTCGGTAGTATTTATACCAGATGCCAACAGGAATAAAGCTTCCGTTGTAAGAGGTGCCGTATTTGTTGTCTCTCTTGTCCTCGTGTTTTGAGCTGGATTTGCTGTCAAGGTAATGAAGATTTGACAAGTGCGCAAGCTATCTGCGGCAATTAGATGCATTGAACGTTAGGAAAGACACATCCCCAATCCAGGGTGACCAGATGTACGCAAGGCCTGGACATTCACGATATAGAGCTACAAAGGTGTATTCAGCATTCGGAAAGGCTGACTCACACATCTGCGTTCAGTGATTGTGACCGACTGTAATCGCTCGTGCAAGAAAACAAACTGACACCATCTATCAAGTAGCCCCGCAGCATTTCCGATCTGCACACATTCTATGTATCACTCCTACACCGTGTGCACGAAATCATCCCTGACAACCTCGTAAAAGACCCCTTCTCGTAGACAGTGGGTAGGTTTTATTCCGCAAATACTGCTGAACCTTCGATATGCAGATGGCACAAGCGGGCAAGTGTGTTTTCTCGTCGTAAGCACTAAAAGCCATTGTAATGCTGTCCAGTCAATCATGCTCAAGCGGAAACGCACGAACCATCCTTAAAGGCCCACCTACAGAGTAATCTTCTGACAGGAAAAAAGAAAAAAAAAAAGCGATTCCTAGTCTCTTGCCATTTCCACTCGCACTAATCTCTCCTCCTCTCCCCATGGAGGCAGGTCTCTGAGCTACTCCCCACAGAAAGGGGAAGGACCTCCCTCTTTCTCGAACGGAAAGAAGGAATTGAGGGAGAGTTCCCTTCTTTCCGACTGCTCGTCGGCCTCCAAGAGTGTACGGGGCCGCGTAAGGCTACCAGGGTTATGTAGATGTACTGTCGACCTACGTGGGATGCCCGGAGAGTGTCTCGAACTGTAGAAACCGTGCCCAGTTAGTGACATTCACGTGTGTGCACAGTGAGACCCGCCGTGTAGTGTAGAGTGATTAGTGTCCCTTGCACCAGCAGCTCGATGCATACCTTAGAGGCTTTTCTGGGCTTGTGAAAGCTCTTTCCGCTGCCATCGCCACCGTCATCATCATCGTCGTTGTTGTTGTTGTTGTTGTGGGCGGAGCTGGAGTTGTCCAGCTCCCGGAATGGCGAGCCGGGACTCAAACGTCCGTTGACCTTCGGGTCGAACAGGTCGGAGTCATCAAAGTCCAACTCAGAACCCTTGAGGGTGGACATCTTGGGAATGTGCGGCAAAGGTGGACAGAGAGGGAGAGAAAGAAAGAGGAGAGGTGTGGAGGAGCCAGTTTTGTCATGGAGGAAGGTTTGACCAAAGAGGCGGCGTGACAGGAGAGGGGACGGACAAACATAGACGGGGACGGGAGAGACGGAAAAAACAAGCAAAAGAAAACGGTTGGAAGAGCAGAGACAGAGACGACGTGCGGCATAAAGCTTTGACTGTACCCTGGCATCTCGCAACAAGAGTGCTCGCATGAACTGTATAAAAAATTTGTCAACCATGCCCTCTGTTAAACACATACAGAGGAACTCTTCTCTCCTTGCTGAGCATTGTATTGAAGAGCTGGAAAATGCTCAACTATCTAATGTTTTAGCACCAAGTATAAAAGAAATAGGATAATGATTGAATGTATAGCAATGGATATACAGGGTGTCTGATTTTAATTCAAAAATAGGGGGCGAGAGTTGGACGACTGCCGTCTTCACCGTGTTATTTACCGGGCTCAAGGACATTAGACAAGGAAATAATCGTCAGTGTATGTTAACTAATTAACTAAAATTCCTTAATATTTCTATTATTGGTTCCAGGGATCATGCTGCAATCGTAGTATTGCTGGCTTTTACTATTAGAGGCCAGACCAAGTGAAAGAATTTGCAAAATTGCAATCGTGTTTTAGACGTTATATGATAAACTTTCATGTTTCCTAGCCAGATTTAAAAATTGCACACAAAAAAAGCACCGTAAGCCCTGCCCACAATGACACTTGGGAGAGTGACGGAATCATTTCAATGATGCCGTCACTATCTTGGCAGTCTGGCCTTGGTGGGTCCGCCGATGACAGAAGTGACAATGTGACTGAAAGGACTAGTATGTCACTCTCCTAAGCGGCATGGTTGTCGCACTCTTTTTGCACGCAATTTTCAAATCAGGCCAGAAAACATGAAAAACGATCTCACAAACTATTACCGTAAAATCCCCAAAGATTCCCCCCCTTCCCGAAAGGTAACCCACCCTTATTATTGGCCTTACTCGCTATATTCTTTTAAACACTGAAAGATAGCCCACTCCTAGTAATCGCAAAGTTGGGATAAATGACCTCGGCGTGAATTCGCCAAGTTAGCTTAGGCGGGATAGAAGCAAACATTGCTGACTGGTAAGTACAATTATCTTTGCTTTATTGCCTCACCTTGGATAACAAGTTTGGCAGGGACACACAATCTTAAAATAGTATTTTTTAAGACTTGTCTTGATTGCACACCGAAAGTCAGCCCACTCCTTATTTCCACCCAATTTTCTCTAAAATTTTGGTAGGCTATTTCTCCGGATATTACGGTAAATATTTTGCAAATCTTTTCCAATCGACCTGACCTCCGATAGCAATTGACGTCAATACTGCAATTGAAACATGACCCTTAAAACCAACAATTAAAAAGTTAACAAACATATTTTGTTGACTATAGTAGGTTACAAGTCCAGAAGGTAGCGGCAAATGCCCCTCAAAGGGAATCATATATACCTCCGCATCCAATAGCGTCCCATCGTTTCCGTGACGTCGCGGCCAACGCGCGAGGAGGGTCTTGCCTTTTGTACATATTTGCTTTATCTTTCGACTTTGACTTAGCATTGTGGAAGCCACGAGAGGGAGATTAGAGTCTTCCCCTCCGATCGAAACAAAGACGACTTTCGGCGATTAGCTTCCCCCTCCGATTGATACAAAGGCTGCTTTCAGGGGCTTGGTTCCTTCTCCGATGAATACAAAGAGGTCGGAGACAAGTTGGCACCACTCTGTGGCCATTATCTATCCATTGAAGCGGAACAAGAAGCGCTTTCCAGTGAACTCTTCTTTCGATTGCGAAGGGATTTGAAACCGGCGCACCACGCTTGTGGGAGGAGCTTCTCCTACCTTCTTAACTTGTAACCGACTATAGCCAACTTAACATGACGATGATCCCCTCACCCAATGTTCGCCGAGCCAGACAAGTACATGGTTAAGACGGCACTCATCTACTTCTCACGCCCCTTTGTTTTTCTAAAATCTGTTCGTACTAACCTGTATATAGAAACTGAATTTTTCTTTCAATACATTGCCTTTGCTTGTTCTTAAAGAATGGCATTGGCCAAAACAGACCTCATGTGAAACTGTGTGGGCCATGACTAGTGACAAAGAGATATTGCAGCATTACATCACTGGCAGGCTGACAATATCCAAGATAACTAAGCTTGTGGGTCTCAACAGCAGATGCCAGAATATCAAACACGCCGTCAAAAAGGTCTTTTAAGGGAGACGAGAGGAAAGTCAACTGGACACTTCCATACAACAACAACCGTTTGAGGGCATGGTACAGGAGGTCTGCACGCTGTGCACTGATTGTGGACATTAGTCCACAAGTGGTACACAGGGTAAAGAAGGAACGCATTAATTCACCGCAATTTTACAAATGCATTCTTTTTTACATTTTATACGAAGAATATTAGTTAATTGCATAAACTCCCTATGCACTAAAACCCAAGTGCAGAATTTCCTTCAAGCAGGAAACTACCCCACCTGAACTGCATCGCAATTATCCACCTAAAGCAACAATGTCGTATTCCCCCTTACCTAGGCTACAAAAGGGGAAAGAAACTCCATAAACCAGAGAGTAACTCCCCTTCCCACTGTATGACAAATAGCTGCTTCAAAGCCCCGGTGCCTTTTCACCAATTCCTTGCCACTGAGACAATTCCCTAAATGGAGAGTAGCCCCTTCTACAGTTACCTGCTGCAATGCCCCAGTGCCTCAATTCTCCAATGCCCTAGAAGAGGGGACGATTCCCTAGTGTTCCGCCCCAAAGCTAGAGTAACTCGTGTCTCCAATTCCCTACAAAAGAGGCAATACCATAAAGGGAGTTTATCCTTCATGGATTGGGAGAGGAGCTCTCCCAATCACAGTTATCTGCTCCAAACCCTCAGTGCCTTGATTCCCCACATGAAGGAAAATTCCCCACATGAATCTGCAGGAGGGACTGTGCCATACTCTGTTTCATACTTAGCGTGCAACGCTGTCAAAGCTAGTGGCACGAGCGCGTGGCTTCATCTATGGTTTTGTTTGCGCGAGGACGCGTGCAAATGATCAACAAGATCAAGCCTCATGCTCGCGCCATGTAGCTTTGACAGCGTTGCACACTAAGTATGAAACAGAGTATAGTTGGGTACTATATGCTTTCAAGCCTTGTACATGTCCCTTTCTAGAACAGGAAAGCTCCTCCACGCACACCCCCCAAGGTAAGCTGCTTCAGAGGGTCTGAAACAAGAGGACAGCCTGCTTTTAAAGCAGATTACTCTCAAAAAGAGGGCGAGAGTGACCGTCTCACCCCGTCCTTGCTGGTGCTGCCATTGTTGTTGGTGGAGAAGGGCTCGCCGCAGCCGAGCAGGTAGTCCGGGTTCAAGATGTTCTCCGCACAGGCGGCCGCGAGGGCAGCGATGTCGGGGTGGGGCGGGCCGTTGCTCTGGCCCAGCTGACTCTCCAGGCTCCGAAGGAAGTCCTCTTCCTTGGGTGCCTTACCCTCAACCAGCTGAGGAGAGCAAAAGAAAAAAGAAAACGCTTAAGGGGGCCTGGGAGGGTCAACTTTTGAACCATTGTCTCAAATTGATTCAAACTTTCAGGGTAAATGGAACCCCATTAGGATTGATGACACCTAAAGTTTCAGTCTTAAAGGCCAAATCTAAAACATACTATGCTTAACAAGCTCCAGAAAAAAGTTACTTTATTAGGAAATGTATTTAAGAAAAATAATCATTGCAATCCACAAAATGTTTGGTTTAATGTGAAGTAGAATACCCATAGTGCAAGTTAAGGTAAAAATTAATTGTAGAAAATGCAATTCTAGAGAAAAACAATAACATCCAAAAAGAGCAAACGATTTTAACAAATTTTTGAGTTTTAAAATATTCAGTTTTTGTCATGAAGAATGTAGCTTTTTCAGATTATGAGTACCTTAACTTTTTCCTCAGGAAATTTCAGTCAAGGACACCAGTGAATGAAATCTTTACACCTTCAAAATGTCCAATGATACCTTCCTCATACCACATTTCCTGCCAAAAAGTGAAACTAAGAAAAATGCCTTTGAAGTTTCAATTTTAGGTTTCTTTCTTTTCTGAGAGTCCGAGGTGGGCCAAATTCACCTGGCGCATTGCTAGCACCTTCCTCTTTGAGACTTCCCTGTTCCCCTGGCAATAGCTACCAGTTTGTGTTGTTTGTAGGCACGCTAACCTTTGTAGCAGGCATTCCCTGACAGATAAACTGGCAAGAACTAAGAGGCAAATCACATTGAAGAAGAGCAGCAAAGCAGGAATAGGATCTGAAGTGGAAGATACTGTAAAGGGGCGTTACTCAAGATGACATAATATCACGTCACCGGGAAGGACCAATCGTAAACCCTGTTTCAGGTCTCAACCAATAAGATTGCTCATACCAAATTTTCAGAATTTTTTCTGTTTGCATGTATTGGGTCCTCCTAGCCATTGATACAGTAAACTTTCGTTAATTCGACCTCGACGGGACCTTGAAATTTGGTCGGATTATCCGAATGATCGAGTTAAAAAAAGGACAGAAAAACGGTTAAAATTAAACTTCCTTTTATTGTCCAAAGTACTCAAGGACGGTCTCATGCCGTCTGCGCTTAAAACGCGTGTCCAAAAGCATGCTCCGGAGAGCAAGCAACGTAGCTAAACGTCACATCCCCAAAAAATCGCGTACTATAAAAAAAAAAATGTTTACCACGAGTACATTTTGACGCTAAGCAACCAAACCATCGGTGACAAAAAAAAAAAAGAGAATTTGTCTTTTTTTGACGCGCAAGATGGATTGCACACGATACTACAGAAACGCGCTTTGAGAGCACGCGCTGAGAAAGCACTTCGACGCCAAGCAACCAGACCGTGGCAACAAAAAAAAAAAAAAAAAAGAGGAAAGAGAACTTGCGCTTCCAGCGCGCAAGATGGACCGCACACGATGTTACAGAAGAACGCTCCCTCTGAGAGCTCGCGCCGCGCGCGCCGTCTCTCTGCGCTCGGAGCGCTACTCGACGCCAGATTGGTTGCGCTGGCTCGTGTCATTCGCTACGGTCCATCTCAACGGCGTAGAGGAGCAGGCGCATATTTGCGCACGTTCGGCTTTGCAGCAAAGGACCCGTGTTTTGCCGTACGTTTGTGGCTTTTCTGCCGTGGTGCCGTGCATTGTGAGCCCGTGCGCATTCACTCGGGACGAATTATCCGATGCGCAGTCTTCCTGAGTTCGAACTAGAGAACTTTTCCTCCCATAGAGATGTATGGGCGCTCACCGGGACTTTTGAACACGATCGAATTAAACGAAAAGTCGAATTAACCGAGGTCGAACTAACGAAAGTTTACTGCACTTGTAAACTTCGAAAGTTTCTACGGGCTAAATCTAGAGTAAATGGCACTTCCAATGAGGGTGACATGTTCTGGCTAGGTTAAACGAGTATGAAGCAGCGCTAAATAATAAAAACGCAAAAAACTTGCTTCCTGCTGACTCGGAGGGCTGCCGACATGTCGAAAATAACTTATTCTGAGATAAATCCTGCATGTTTATAAATGAAAGTTTCTGAAACCATTCTTTGGAAGTTAATAAGCATAAACGTATCATTTTAAAAAAAAATTTTTTTTTTTAATTTTGAATTTCAAGGTGGTGGGTAGTGCACTACAGCATGTCCCAATCAAAGATCTCTTAGGGCTTTTTTCCATTACAAAATAAACATGTGCCACCGAACACTCATTCTTTGCCCAAATGTTGCGCTGGCGATTCGAACCAAATGCCAATCTTTTGGAACAAACCGTTTGTTCAAAAGTTGTCAATGATTTTCTAAAAGTTTCAAAGGTAAAATGGGGCTCCGTCCTTGGTAACTGACATCAGGACTCCGTCGGCTGCCATTTTCCCATTCAAAAATTCAGAAAGTCACTCATTAAGATTTTAATAAGGTAACGGGGAGTTCTAAAACTTCGACATCGAAATTTGGACTGCTAGCGCTACATTTTGGGCAGAGAATTAGCAGTCGGGAATGCATATTTAATTTTGCAATAAAAAAAAGCCTCGTGAATATATCAGGAGGACACCCTGTACATATAAGATGCGCTTGGAATGAAGAAAAAGGCAGATTGGATCAAAGGAAGTAAATTACATCATCTTCACACAGGAAGCAAGTAATAACTGGGAGCAAGTCCCATAGGAGTGCTCACTTCAGAGTCACACATGTGCAGCTGTGTACCTAGCCTCACCAGTATCTTGTAAGACTGGTCACTTTCACACTTTCTGCTTTGCCTTAATCATATTCAAAACGATACATGGCCCTTGGACTCCGAGATCTGGTCTGCGATAAGATTTTTAACGTCGAAAGTGTCTGACGAGGAAAGACCCATAGACAAATTTGTAAAAATTACGGACTAAACATAACGAGCGAAGGATTGGTGGGAAAATGTGCCCCAATGTTTAATGAAGGGTGACAGGACAATAGGCCTTGCCTGGTCAAGAAAGATTTTCTAAAGAAAGTAACTCAAACATATCTCGAAAACTGATGCTTCAGCATGTCCGATCTTGCAAAATATGTCTCTGAAGTTTCGAAATCATTACTTCACTAAACTGTTACTGAAAACTTTAATACCACCAACTGCCTTCACAATGGATGCCAGAAATGTTCTCAGAAATTTCTCTCGTTGATAAGGATTCACATAATTAATTAATCCAACTGTGTTAATTCTCTTAAATTGCTATACAGTCATGTCTCGTTAATACGAACACCTCCATTCCCGAAGAAACTGTCTATATTAACCAGACAAAAACGCACATACAGTAATTACCCACTTCGTCCCCGAAAATGGTGTCTAATAAAGGGACACTGACACCCCCCAAAAATATTTTTTTTCATTTTTTGCCAGGCGCTTTATGGTGTCGGAGGACTACCCAATTAATATTTTGCAACAGAGTAGCGCATTTTTTTAATAAAGCCAAAAGACGCAACTGCTCGAAACCGAAACCACGCACGGAGGTCGGAGAAGTGGAAAGGAAAGACTGAGTGGCGGAAGTCACGTGGCCACACCCCAAGGAGGTTATAATGGGCAGGAGGTGGCGTCCCTATCCCCAATGCATGGAGCGAAGTGTAACGGAAGTAGGCGTGGCCACGACGCCGACGCAGACATTTCTTGACCAATAGGAAGCCTAGTGAGTGGGCACCGCCATTAATTTCGGTGCAAACAGCCCTGCGTTGCCATGGCATTTCCGTGGCGCGCGATTGTGTGCACCGAAAGTAATGGCGGCACCCTGTTATTTGAAACAGCGCTTAACGGGAGACTTTTAAACCGGTATGGTCGGAATTGGATGAGAATATTATAAGCGAACGCCTGGTTGCCCAGCAGAAAGTAAGTGACTAGAGTTGAGACGCTCTAGACGACGCACCGACTGAATTGGTGTCGAACAGGCGAGATTTCGGGCCCAACACTTGCCTGACCAGTAGGACTAGGAAGTCGGCGTGTAGCGGACGCTCGACACCGCGCGACCGCGCCTGGAGCGTCGTCTCGAACGAGTCGTCGTAGCGCGGCTTTGGAAGCGATCGGCGAGTCAGTTATCGTGAAGCACGAACGCTGAGAAGGATCGTAGGCACGAACGCTGAAAAGGCGCTGTGGTGTGTGTCGTGCTGAGAAGGGCATCGCGGGTTGAGAACCGTACAAATTCTGCTTCGAGAAGATGTTGGTTTCACTCACGCCGTGATGAGTATTCGGTTCGCATCGAAACATTTTTGGTGCGCCGATCGAATCGAAAGCCAGCCGCGACAGCGAGCAGGCCGAAGCAAACCGCAGGCACGGAGCAGACGTAGCTAAGCCTAACGACCGAGCGGAGAGCAGACGATGGGAAGCATGGTTGAATTTAGTTTGGATGAAAGAGCGTCGGTGCGCGGGGCAGTCTGGGATTGGGTTGTTCTTCCGGCGTCGCTGGGTATGACGTCATGCCGGGTCCTGCCCTATTTAAACGTCCTTGCCACACCCGATTGTGCGCTTTTTTTCTTTATCTTTTTTTTTCTTTTTGTGTAGCAGACGATATGCGGCGTGGCGAGAACTGTTTGCCGTGAAATTTTTGCAGTTATGTTTGTTCCGCTCGGCTGTTCTGTACTCCAAGATGAGTAGTTTTGTACATTGAATTTCCATGATCGGCTCCGAAAAGGATGCACCCAAGATGTTGCGTGAAGAGCTGGCTCACATGTCCTGCGTCCGAAAAGAAAAAAAGTGGCATTGTGCGACAGAGTTTCCGAAAGATCAACGAGATCGGGACCAATGGCTGGCTGCAATTTCTGTAGAACATTTACGGGCACCTCGGAAAGCGGACGCTACCTGATTTATATGCTTTTTGCATTTTGTGGAAAGTGATTACATTGAGTTGGCAGGTGTCAAAAAGGAAATCCCATACCATTCAATTCAGCGAAGTTTCATCCACAACATTTGTTTGTTATTTTCTTGTTTGTTTCTTCAGTGATAATTGTAAAAAAAGAAATGTAAACATCAAAAAATGTTTGAAGAAAAAAAAAAAAAAAAGGACGCTTCCACTGGGGATTGAACCCGGCCCTGCAGCGTGTAAAGCAGACGTCTTTCCCACTGAGCTACTGGGAAATCTCTTTACTGGAAGATCTCTTTCCTTAATAATAACTCAGCCGGTAAACTGTTAGTTGGAAAATTTGCTGCCAACTTTCCTCCAGCAAAAGCACTCCCGGGTCGATGTCGGGAAGCAACACGCATTGGCGAGCATTCGCGCCTAGTAAAGAAATCGTACGCGTGCATATTCAACTCGAAGTAGACACGCGAGAGATGTCTTCAGCCACAAGAAGGAAGTGACGGCTCGGCGACGTCTTCATGCAAATTGGCTTAATGGTCGGGCATGTCGTACAGGATGAATACCAATTCTTTTGATTAGTCCCAAATTTCTCTTTTAAACGCAGACAGAATTCGCCGGTACCGCGAACGACAGTTCTGAAGTAGAAATCCACACCCGTCGTCCGCTGCCATCGCCGTCCACGCGAGTCCCACGATACGCGAAACAATGCACGCACAGAATGCTTCCGGTTCTCTGTGGAACTTTTTTTTTTTCAATCAACGTATTTGCAGCTTTTTAGAAGCCACAAAAATGGGTTTCATATTTTTTCTTTTTTGAATATTGAGTGTGTGCTTTCAGTGACTAACGACTTTGATTAAATTTGGTGGTCGCGTCGAAACCTTAGAAAACGGCCCCTGACCATGAAAAAGAGTGTAGGCGAGACTTAAAGGGGTAGGGAAACGAAATTTCAGCGCTCATTTTATAGCTTGAATGTGTTGCATGTTGCACCCTAACCTCAAAAACACCAGTCTTCCGTTGAAAGGCACAAAAAAACTAATTTTAAAGCTAAATAAACGATCTTCCAATGTGCACCTGGTGGATGCATGCGGAGCCTATTCGGGAGGTAGTCTAGCAACGTTGTGGAATCTGCTACGTAGTCGTGACGTAGCAGATTCCTCTGGCGCAGCGCCGCTCTTTGGCATTTCAACATTTTCCTTCTTAGCTTTCCTCCTCAACTCACAAATCGCGCATTGAACTAAACAGTCCAAGAAGACAGAAAGGGTGGACTCTCCTCTTTCTCGGACCCTCGTTTGTGCAGCCGGATGCAGCCATTCTCCCCCTAGAAGATTAGCCAGTCGCTCAAAACTCGGACAAAAGTTGCTTTCCCCACCCCGTTCAGCCCTAAGCTGACAGTGCTGTGGAAGCTACGTGCTTCTTGGGCCAGCCACACGCTCGTCACCTCACGGGCACTTCGAACGGCTCGGTTGTAACGCGCTGACGCTATTGACACCACCACAACGCTGACAACGCCACCAAGGGCAAAGCTCATAATCCCGCCAGCCTTGCTACGTCACGAATGCGGGGAAACTTTTCTTTCTGTTTTTGTTTGCGCCAGATATCCCATGACGCATCGCGCCCTCCGTTCGCTTCTCTTCGAGCGCTCGCTCGAGTGCACCGTTTGGAACGAAAAATATAGCCAATCGTTCAAAATACAAACGTGCGATTATGAATTACGGTTATTACACGTCATGCTTGACCCATTTCCAAACGAAATTTGAAAATTTCAATTTTTGTTTCAGTACCCCATCAAACCGGCCAATTCTTGATCAACGGTTTTCGGGCGAAAAAAAAAACTAATTTCGAGCCGCAAATTGTGTTCTGGGTAGTTGGGCTCTCATATGTCATGTACAACTAAAAACCTCGGCGAGCATAAACACCCTGTCAGTGTCCCTTTAAGCAAAGTATCCCCATTAACGGGGTCCATTGTAACTAGACATGACACTAGTGTCTACTGACTGATTATTTTTGTAGCGTTACCTACACTGGCCGAGGTTGAGCAGTTTCGCGTGGCTCTCATAATGAGCCGTGCTCATTATGCGAGCTGTGCTCATTATGCGGAGCGCACGGCGGCGGCGGCGGAGCTCGGCATAATGAGCACGGTGCCGCGCGCTCCGCATAATGAGCACGGCTCACTATGAGAGCCACGCGAAGCGCCACCGCGCTTGCCTCGCCGATTCAAGGCTTTGCGCAATCTTCAGTCGCTTTCTTTCGTTTTTAATAATTCGCAAATTCGCTTAATTCGCAAATATTTCGCAGCTCGACCGACTTCGAATTAACGAGATTCTACTGTAGCGAGCGCGTGTTTTAGAGCACATCATTTCCAAAAAAAAAATTCCGTTACATTTGCGCAAAAATGGTAACTGGCATTTTAACTATCACCAATTAGTTTATTAATCAAGCACTAGTATTGAAACAGAATTGCACAGTTGACCGACTGTTTGATTCTAAGATATGCTATTTGCCTGATTGGTTCATTCGTTTAACGACGGCGAAAGCCCAAACAATGCAGGTCTATAACTGGTTCTCGCAAACAAGGCTCCGGCCAATCACAGCCCTGCTCACCGTGCTGTCTTGTGAGGAGCACTCGCTGTTCTTCTTGGATTCCTCGTCGGGGGCGTGGGTGGTGGCGGGGCCTCTTCTGTCCCTTCCTGCGGCTGCCCCCCTTCTTCTTCTCCTCCTGCCCCTTCCCCTCTTCTCTTCCTCCTCCCCATCCTCCCCCTCCTCTCCCGTACAGGCGTAGACCCTGACGGCCGCACGGACAGCGGCCGGGAACTTGGCGATGGTCGCCACCAGGGGTCGCGCCCAGCCGATGTGGAGCACGGGAGTCGCCGAGCCTGGACGGTTGGACAACATCAGTCGCAAGAGCTTACCAAGAACCCTCTTCTGGTTGTCCTTTACAATTTTCTCACAGAACTACTCGGCCCTTTGAAAAAAGCAGGAACAGAAAGCTGGGGGAAGTGAGTAAAACATTTGCTAACGTGTCTGAAGAAAATTTCTGAAACATTCCGTCCCCATGTGGGCCTGTTCCGAGGTTGCACGGCACTTGCGGCGAAATGTGTAGTGCCCCGATTCTCGAACTGGGTTCCCAAGATCACAAGGATTCCTGGAACCCCAAGGACACCCAGGGGTTTCCAAGATCCCAAGGATTCCAAAGATCCCAAGAATTCCTGGAACCCCCATGGGAACCTGGGATACCAAGGATCCCCGATGCACACATATTCCCCCAAATCAGTCTTAATCACCACGTAATCTGCCTTCTGGCTAAAACGGTCTTAGCATAGCTCGGACATGCATCGGTGCATGCTTCCACATTTCCCCCTCTGCAGATACAGTCAAACCTGACTATACCGAACCCGTTTACACCGAATTATCCCTTCTAGCGAACAATTTTTGTGCACAGTACTGTTACAGTGATAATGTAAAGCAAAAACTATCGTTACATCAAACAAAAATAGCAGCCGCTACCGATATATCAAAGCCCCAGGAGCAGCCCAGGTTGTAGCTCTGCAAGCTGGCTTTCCCCAACGCAACGGCCGCATTGGGGAAAAACCAGCTTGCTAAGCACGCTGGCTTTTTTTTTTTTTTTTTTTAGTAATTACATTGATTGTGTGAAAGAAAAAAAAAATTTTTTTGCAGAGGGAGCGGGTGCTCCGTGCTCCTCTCCCCACTCAGTCCCTATACTTCGTTTCAGCTTCCGTCCGAGCGCAGCCAAAGGCTGGGGGACGGTTCGCAACTTCGAGAAGAGCATTCCTACGCACCACAAAGTAGTCCGCAAAAGTATATATATTTATCTTTTTTTAAATAGCTGTTTTGTGCGTAAACGTTGCACAATATTCCAGATGTGTACTGCTGAGAATGATTTGCAACTAAAGATATGAATTGTCGGAAGTTGATGTTTTTATTAATATATGTCAATGCATGTGGTTTGGTGAAAACACGTACGTCCGCTGGCAACACTGCTGCAGCGCTCGCTCGGTTTTCTGTGCGATTTTGTTCCCGTAATGGCCGAATCATGTGCAGCGTGCTTCGCTGCTTTCCTCACCGAGTCGTTTCAAAACGTCCTTTCGCAAAGGCACGTTTGGGCGTCAGGCGCGAAAGGTCGTGATGAATGTCTACTTTCAAATTCGGCAGGAGACTCCGGCCGCGTCGTACCGCGAATGCGTTGTAAACAAGAAAAGCGTCCGGGCCACTACAGTTCACTGATACGCGGCGAAATCAGGGCACCCCTTTACCTGCCGATCACGTTGAACGCCGAGAAGCTGGTGGAAAGGCCTGCGCCTCGAGCCCCGGTATATCCAAACAATACAAGGAAACATCAACGGTCGGGTCATCGGGCACGTTGGAACGTGTACTTACATCTCGAAACTATGGCGAAATGCCGAACAGGATCGAAAGCTCGGACACAGACGCCAGCGGCCAGCCTACATACTGACATCCCCTATGACTAAATTTCAGAACGTGAAAGGTCACGTTTTAAACCTGTAGCAGACGATACCGTTGATACACCCGTAGCAGACGAAATACTCGGCGAGCGCGGGAGGCGCTGACGACCAGCGGCGAAGCGGAGTGATACAAAAGTGCAGGCGAGATCGCGTGACCTGTAGCCGGCGTGTGATTGGCTCCGGCCACACGTAGCTTTGGCTGCGCTCGGACGGAAGCTGAAACGAAGTATAGAAGAGAATATCATTTTTTCTTCCGGGTGGTTTACGCGACTGCCCCGAAGAAAAAAGCCAGCTTGCTCTTCTAGCTGGCTTTCCCCAACGCAGCCACCCGCCTTAGGGGAAAGCCAACTTGCAGAGCAAAGAGGCGCTCTGCAGGAGAAGGTGCTCCTGCTCGGAGGTGCTCCGTGCTCTCAACATAGTTCGGCGCTAATGCGCGAATATAGAGGGCAGCGTCCTCAGCATTTTGGAGTCCGTCCATAGCGTAGAAAAATATTGTTATCACGGATGCAATGAAGAAAAAGCAGCAGAAGATGCAAGACTACTTCATTGTGCAATATGTCAGCACAAAGTGGATTTTTGAGAGTCAAATTCATTAAAACTTTTATATCGAATTACCCGCTATATCGAACTGGTAGACCTTTTTTGCGAGTTCAATATGAACGGGTTCTACTGTATTACTTTTTGTGAAGCTTGCGAGTTCCTGATCTACTTTAGCACAAGTGTTACAGGGGGCAAGGAATGCACATCACCTTCTTCCCAAGCGCAGAGCCCGTCGTAGAAACGAAGCAGGCAGGCAAAGCACCGAGGGTCCTGCAGGAGATTTCCCCGTCGCTCGAGGGAGACAGCTTGGCTGCCTGGGGCACGAGCTCATTGGCTATCTCCATGAACTCCTTGTAGATCTCTTCGTCCTCACGCCCATAGTTGAACCTGGGTGCAACACGATTTATAAGTAAGAAAAGACGAACAACACCCATGTCACAAAAGTGAAACTACAAAGCACATCACGAGAATGTCTTCGATAGCAATGACTCCATGACTTATGCATTACTCTCACAAAACTTCAGCTCTAATGAATATCTGCCAATGAGTATAGTGTAACAGTTTTTCTTTTCCCAGTGGCATTGTTGCATCTGTTTCAATTCTAAACCTCCCTACATCCAGAAGCCCTGAACTGCCTTACAGGACAGAAGAGGAAACTTTAAAGGTTGGGAACCGACTGTCCCGGGCCTCATTAGAGTTTGGCCCAGCTTGTTTGTTTATGTATTTATTTAAAAATACTACCAGATTTTTTTTTTTTTTTTTGGTGGGGTAGTTAGAAAGGTTATTGTTGCAAAGAAAACATTCAGTTTCTGGTGTAGGTTGAAAACAAACACACACCCAAAGCACAGTACAGTGCTTCGGGTGTATACCAGAAATAAGCTAGATAACTACTCGTCTGCACAGAAACATTCCAAATACCTCCGCCAAATACCTCCGGAGACAATAAAAGCCGAAATGACCCGGTCCAGTCTTTTTTTTGTGCCTGCGGTCACCAGAAGCTCTATTACGTCTCAATTTATCAAAAGTTCAAAGTACAGGACGTCCTCTTCGCACTCTATTCATAGCTTGTACCGCAGCTATATTGAAAAATTGGCAGATACGTCAGAGGAGCTCAAAGGACTGTTGCAGCCCCCATTGTTTGCAAAAGTATGCAAATACCGCACATTAAATCGTACAAGCAAACATATAAAATACAAAACGCCGGAGTTTGCTAACGATTCCAGAGTACGCAGATTTTGACCGTTGGTCGACACTCCAAGACGCGAGAACGTTGCAGAAGCAGAATTTGTTTGTCGCATGGAGGTAGGAAGCTTTTGGAGGCGACATGACGCCAGCAGAGGTGGAGCCAGAAGTGTGGTGTTTGGTCATCGTTGGGGGCGTGCCCCTCCACACACTTCTGGCCTTACCTCTGGTGGCGTCACGCCGCCTCCAGAAGCTTCCTGTCTCCAAGGTCTGTCGGCAGGCGTACTTGCGTATGACGTCCGCGGCATCTGCCCACGCCCTGAGGGCTTCCTTGAGCCTGCCCGATCGGAAAAGGTAGCCTCCCAGGTAGGTGTAGGGGTAGACATGCGAGTCCCGGTAGTAGGTGCGCGCATGCATGCACGGCCTCCGACAGCAGGTCCAGCGGGGGAGGCCGCCCGGGGCTGGGGAACAGGCCCTCCAGCTCGCCCAAATTGCCCAGGGCCATCGGGTAGTTGCGCAGGTGGCCCTTGTCATACAGCAGCCACAGCAGTTGCTGTACGAGCAAGCACAAGGGGGGACGGGAAAGAGGTCAGTCGCTTCCCAAACGAGCGGACAACTTAATTGCCAACGTTAGGACCCCTTCACACACTTGAGTTTGCTCGGGACCGAGTTCGTGCTATCTCTTACTACAAGAGAATGCGCTGGCAAGCTTGCACCATCTATGAGTTGACCCTAGAACTGCACTTCATCAGAGCGAAGGTTTTGCGGTATTTGCGAGATGGAATGGATGTACTACCTGTGATGAACAGTTGTTCATAATACCGTCAAAACTTTTTTTGAGCAAAGAAAGAAGGAATAGAAAATAAACGGAAACTTCACGTTTTCCCTGACTACACAACAGATGGCGCCAGTTTCCTCTCGTCGTGGGATTTTAAGGGGTTTTAAGGCACACAGTCGTAAGCAGTCTCGAGTGCGTGAACCAGCCCTAGAACGTTGGGCTGCCCATCGTGTCCTTGCCGAGGTTCCCTCACCTGCTGGAGGCAGATGAGTTCGAGCGCTGTCGGTGGCTGCGGCGATGGTGGGGTTGATGGCAGACACCAAGGCCGCCACCTCCGTGGCCCTGGTGCATTGGATGGCGTGGCCGTTGAGGTACAGCCAGCTCTTGTCCTGGGGGATGGGCTGGCCACGCCGGTCTTCGTTGCCCTTGCCTGCACGGCCCCACAGAGAACTCTCGTTAGCTCGGCCACTGCCGTGCAATATGTGTCGGGACTATAGTCCGCAGACTGAACGGGGCGTTGTTTTTTGTTAGGTATCGCAGATTTGCTTTAGAAGAGTCGTGAAAGCTATACCTATGCAGTCTCTGCAGGTGAGTTATAGGGTCAGGAGAAAATGCCGTCAAATGTCGCAAGAGCGCCCACCCAAAATGAAGAGATAAACGGTGAAAAACACGGGGTGTCATATCTTTGGGAATGCGAAAGCGAAACTTTATGAAAAATAATTGTGGTGGGGGAACAGGGAGGGGGGGCCCACCATAAATGATGTGACAGGGGAACTAATACCGCAGGTCACAGATGCAGCAGATTCGCATTTTACGATGCAATGAACATGCGGGAACAGCTCGCGTGTCACAGGTACCGATATCTCATGTGCAAATCGCCGACAAAAACACAGCAACCCGCTACGAATCTCGCTTGTCCGACATCGCATGATGTCCGACGGGAATCGAGGGGGTGGGCGACGTTTTGAAATTTTTATGTTATGAAAGTCCACAGGGCTTGTATTCGGTAAGCACCAAGCTCCAGTGAAAACAAGCTGGACAGAGTGCCCCCTGCAGTTGGATGTCCTCGTTAAGAGTATCTAAAGTCTGGTACACAGAAGGGCTGGGGAGACTGCCCACCGTGCCAGGTGACCTCCGCGGTCTCCGAGTTGTCTGGTCCGAAAGTCACCCAGGCGTGGTCCTCCGAGAGGGCCAGGTGGACGTCTGTGCAGCCCAGTGCCTGGCAGGCTGCCACCACCGCAAACGCCACGCCAAAGCAGTCCAGCTTGTTGCCTGCCAGAGAGAACAGGAGACGACTTGAGGCTGGCTCCCACACTTGTGACCCCATACGACCATGCGCCTTAAAACCTCTTATGACAAGAGCATACGCTGGCACCACCTACTGAGAAGCTGCGAAACAATTGCAGTGTCCATATGCAGGGTGTGCGGAAGTAAACAAAAACAAATAATGGCCAAAATTCCAGAGGGGAGGGGGTATGTGTTACAGCAATACGTAACCACCAGCTGCCATTATTTTGCTACGTATTGCTTGTTGCTGATGCTGATGCGGCTGGTGCGACTCTCGCGCCCTCTATCAGCTAGATATTTTCTGCCACTCTCCTGGAGCTGTGAAGACCCGCTCAGCGCGGTTCTCTACCTGTGTTTTTGCGGTTTGCATTCCACGTTTTCTCGCCCCTCTTGAAAGTTTCCACTTGATTTTTTTTATGCGTGCTGCTACCCTTCTGTGTTAGTCTTCCATTGTGCGAAATAGGGCTGGTAAGCGCCTGCCATTCAAGCTTTTCTGCTTGACATTCACGGGAAACGAAGAATAGTGAAGAGCGTCGAACGACCCTCGACGCGACTTTGCGAACATTGTTCTCCCCTCCCAGAGATAATCCGCGTAGAATCCTCAGTCATTCAAAATACCGTCTGGGCGCTGGGGGTGGGAAACGGGTCCCGTTTTCCCACCCCAACCCGGACAACCCGGACAAGGGAAGCAGTCGACAACGTAACAGCTGTCCAACATCCACCACGCTGTTTCAGATTATAATCGGGATTCTTGCCGCCATCCACACACAGAGCCACTCGGGCAACAAGCAGAAGCTTTGATGGGATCCTGGAAGAACGTATCTCACATCAACCACGCTGTTTCTGCTTATAATCAGGATTCTTACCACCATCTCGACACCACGGAACTTAAGAGAACAGAATTAAAGAATAAAAATTTAAATTTACTGCGACACACAAGGAAACCGATTGCCCACTCAATATATACATGTGAACGTCAACGTAATAACGTAAACAAAGGTATATTAGGACAGAATAAACTATGCAAACTTACGTTCGTGGCTGGTAGCAGATCATGATCAATCCCAGTTCATCAAGTTTGCGGCGATGTCCATGATGTCAGCTGATCTTTTTGATATAGCGCTCCTTGGTTGCCGTTAAAAACTGTAAATACGCTAAAACTGGCAGACATTGATTTTGTTTCTCATGGTGTTTTTAGAAAGCCGACGGTATAAACAGTATTAGATATACAAAGATATGTTTATTGAAAACAGTTTAAAGAAGCGATGCCAAATTGTGCATAGCATAAGCATGTTTATCAGAGACAAATGCTATTTAACGAGGTATATTCTAGCTTTTTGCCACTAGAGGATGCTGCAGTGCTAAATTTGTT
This sequence comes from Ixodes ricinus, assembly GCA_037355805.1. NCBI lineage: Eukaryota > Metazoa > Arthropoda > Arachnida > Ixodida > Ixodidae > Ixodes > Ixodes ricinus. The sequence goes on from JAZHYW010021605.1 coordinate 32,496, forward strand.
TTGGTTTCGGTCTCTAATTGTGGATCCCACCACCTCCCGACGGAGAGTGGTGAAGTCTACGCGATATCGTGCCATTTCATTGGTGGAAACCCAGAACACTCCGCCACCGGCCGGACTTGTTTTGCTTCGGTTCTTAAGGTGAAAACGAGTATACACCTTTTTCGTTTAGCTCCTCGCACCCAGCCACGCTGTCCCTGTATCCGGTATGCGTTCCGAACAAGCGCGGAGATTACAGCCCCGAACAAGTAAAAAAGTGTAGAAGGGTCATAACAAGAACGATTGAAGGTTGCAAATAAAATGTTAACACGTTCTACTTTGTCGAAGCGAGAAGGCAGCGATGCTTTCACGCAGACCTCTGGAAGTCCCAGAATTAAAGATGGCGGCGCCCACGTAGAAAAGGTGTATAGAACTATACATTCAAGTCGCATTCGTTCTGTCGCGCGCGTACCCAACAAAAATAGTAAATAGATTTTTTTTTCTTCTTTAAAATGTGGTACAATGCTTTCTCAATGACCTCGGGAAAATGCATGCACCATGAAACACAGAATACAGCGGGAAAAGATGAGAATTCATCCGCCAGCAGTGTTTAAAACTGCACCTACGCAGGCTGCGCCTATCGAAATCACAGCTCCACTCGGTTAGGTTAGCAGGGACGCCGGTGAGAGCCTAGCCTCAAACCCAGTGACTGGGCTCGAAAACGGTTTGCTGCCCCTGGGGTCGAGTCTTTTTTGGAAAGGTGTATAGTCGTGTCACAAATTTAGAGCACACGACCACCGCTAGGGGCTGTTTCGCGGCCTGTGGTTGGCCCCGAGGTGCTCGCCTATTCAAACCAATGTATGGCCAAACTCTCTCAATAAACGGCTCTGGAGTAGCGCAATCTAGAACGCCGTCTCTCGGCGACTAGCGGCGAACGCCCGGAGGTTCCAACTCCGGTCAGAAATGCATGGGGAACGTGAGAAAATCGTTGTTTCTTCAATGTTGTGAAGATGTACGGAACGACAATAGTTTTTGACATAATAAAGTAACATTTTAGAATCATTTGCGCTGAGTTGTGTGCCAAGTAAGGACGTAATTTGTTTTTAAAAATTGCACGAGCGGCATCATGCAGCAGACGACGCGGCGACGTCACAGTGACCACGTGACCCGCTCCGGCCAACCCAAGGAGCCCATCTCCGCTGCGTGCAAAAATCGTCTGCTTCAAACGTTATTGCCTTGGAAATTGCCTTCTCAAAATTTGCACACGCATCCGATATTATTAAAACTTTGATAAAGTGTTTAGTGCTTTACCATCTTCACGACAGACTAGTTTTTGAAAAGTGTGAACTCGCCGTTTACTTTTTAATCAGCCGTGTTGCGTCGATCTCCATGTATTCTCCCATAGGGCGGGCTGCCTCCTGGAACCCTGAGTACCACGTGACTCGCGCCGAGCTGCTCTGTCGGCCATGTTGTCGGCAAAACACGCGGATCAAAGGATTGCGCTACTCTGCTCCGTAGGAGCTATATAGTGCTCTAGGTTGGTCAAGAGAGCATGCCAAGCCCCTCTTCCGAGTCTGGCGGACGCCCTGGCTCTGCCCGCGCCTCCCATTGACCAAACTCTCTACATATACGCTCTGGTAGGGGTAGTAGGGAGTAGGGGAATAACGATAGATGATAACACAGCATCCCTGTATCCTTTGTAATTTTTGTAGCTTGCGCCACCTAGACTAAAAACATAACAAAAACTCGATTTCCCTTCCCGTTCGAGCCGATGGGTCTTCATCACCAGCCTGCGATCACGAACATGATCGCCAACAGTGTTGGCGGTAACAGGAACAACGCAACGACGTTACCGGTAACGCGTTATCTTTTTCGGTAACGCAGTAATGTACTCGTTACTTTTTTTTCGAAACGTAACGGCAAGCATACTTACGTTACTTCTTTCGAGTAACGGCTAACGTAGTTACGTTACACGTTACTTCTTCCAAATTAAAAAAAAACTACATTTTACTCTTTTTGTGCGTGTGTTTATGTCGCCACGTGAATTTTGCAGTTTTCTGCGTTTTTTTTTGCGTTTTTTCTTGCGAGTATTTAGGTGAAATTGTAAAAGATATAAAATAAATGTGTTTAGTTTCTGCGCAACATAAGGTTCTGAAATATGGCGCTTAAGCATACACGTAACGTCAATGAAATAACCGTGTTACTCTAATCTAAAAAAGTAACGCCAAAGTGACGGCGCGTTACTTTTTATCGGTAAACGGTAACGCGTCTCTATCAGAGTTTCATAGACCGCGCTTTCCCCTCCGCTAAGCCCTCCATAACGAAGAAGTTGTTACTGCGCCTGCGCGCCGATAGCCTGGACTGTAGAGTTCCGGGTATCGCAGCGGGTTGCGAGAGCGTTGCGGGACGGCGAAAATGATCTACGAAAACCCCTAGGGGGAGTTTTCGTAGATCATTTCGCCGTCCGCACCGCCTCGCAACCCGCTGATACCCGGAACTCTGCAGTCAAGGCAATCGGCGCGCAGGCGCAGTAGCGGCTTCTTCGTTGAGGTGGGCTTAGCGGATGGGGAAACGCGGTCTACGGAAACTCCCTATTTTGAGGTAACGTAGGTCGGTAACGCGTTCCTTTTATTTGCAAGTAACGAATAACGTATTTCGTTGCTTTTTTCGGTACACTGATCGCCAGGCAGAGCTTTGGGGGATCGGGCAAAAAGAACTAAAAACATCAACATCCACCTCCTCTCCCCGGCGAGGAGTCGCCAATTTTCCTCTGGTCTAACCTTGTCGGCGTCTCCTAACGACCGACTCACTGGGGGACAGGATTGAGACCTTGAGCCAGGCATTTCCCTCTGTCTGGCTTGTCCCCAGCTGTGCTAGTTGGTTGTACTTCGTTTAATTTTCCCTAGAAAATTTCCACCAGCACTCAATCCTCTTCGTTGCCTCTACTATTTTATAATCCACCCTTGCATCTTCTTCAGCGAAACTGAGGACCACCGGTACGCCTGTCGCCCCTTCGGGAAGGGCAGGAAAGCTTTGTCCTATCTCAAATTTCGCCTGAACTTCAGAACTCATGCACAAGACTGTATTACCAAAGGTCAATCCCGGTACCATTACTCCTCTCTATACTCCCCGCACCACGTCGGATCTATTAAAGTTCCATAACGCCCTGTGCTTCATAATGGCCGAATTCCTTTTACTTTTATCAATTGTATGTCTCTCACATTCCTCGAGGTATTTCTTTCCTTCGTTGATCCGCACTCTGAGATATTTGTATTTGTCCACCATATCTATCTCTATGTTCTGTTATCTTCCCTTGGTGTCGTTAAGAAACATAATTCCTAATTTCGTTACGCTGAATTTAAATCGAAGAGCGTCTGCTTCCACGCCGCAGATTCGAACTGATTTCTGCAACTCTTCTCGATTATCTGATAAGAGTACAATATCATTTGCGTACATTACGCTTGTCGATTTCTGCCTCACTGTTGTCCCTCCCTTCATGTACGGTATATTGAAGCCCAATTCACTCCTCTCTAGTCTTTTCTCCATTTTTCTTAAGTATATCATGAAAAGTAGAGGCGACAGGGGGCATCCATGCCTAAGCCCACGCCTCATTGCTGCTGGCCCTGTGGTTTCAGCCTCCCATGTTATAGTCACTGTAGTGTCCTTGTGCACTCCACGCAAAAACCTCACCAATTTCATATTTAAACCTAATTCCTTTACCTGTGTCCAATGAATTTCCTGATTTACGTTATATCGTGTCCCCCTGTATGTCTAAAAATGCCATCCATAACGGTCGTTTGTCGGTCTGCGCTATTTCTACACATTGCGTGACCGCAGACAAATTATCTTCTAGTCGCCTATTGCGAAAACGATCCTAGGGTCCTCCTACCATATCTTCTGTTTCTGCCCATTCTTCTACTCTCCCCTTCACCACCTGCATTGATAGCCTGTATAGGACAGATGTTACCGCTATAGGACGGTAGGATTTGATATTGTCCCTGTCGCCTTTACCCTTGTACAGCAGCCTCATCCTGCTTTGTCGCCAAGTCTCAGGTACCTCTCCCCCAACAATAATTTTTTCTATTGTTTGTTACAGCATATATTTAGTTGTATCGCCAAGTATTGTCGCAAGTCTCATTGGTATGCCGTCTGGTCCAGTTGACGTTTCTTCTGACACTCTGCTTTCGGCTCCTTTCCATTCTCTTGGTGTTATCTGTAGTACTTCGCTAAGGTCTGGCTGGCTGTCAATACAATCTATTCTTCCCGTGGTTTCTGGATGCTGTATATCTGAAAACATTTCCTCAATTATGCTCCTAATATATTGGCAGGCCGCCTCCCCTTCTACTTGTGTCCCATCACCAGTAGTTAATATGGTGACGCATCTCTGTCTTTCTACCCTGTGAACTTATGTGCTCCCAACACTTCTTGGCTGCATTTCTATCACTTCGGTTAATTTCCCTTGTCCATTTCATTTCGTCTTTTCAGATCTTGTCCTGCATGGATCAAAGCATATGCCGCTGATTTCTTATCCTGAAAGTTCTTCCATTTTTCTTCTATTTTCTCTGCTGAAGCACCTCCCTTTTTTGGTCGTCTATGCTCCCTGGATGCCTGTCTCTGATTTAGGACTGCTTTGGCTTCCTTATCCCACCAGCTTTCTGGCCTGTGTTTGCATTTGTTTTTTAAATCTGACTTTTTTTCGTTCCAACTCCCTTTTGAATATTTCTGCTAATTCATTGTACGACCACTCTTTCTCTGCTTGTCTGGCTACAGTGTCCTCAATTTGTTTTGATATTTCCTTCAGCTGCGTGTCACTAAAACCTCTCTTGTCCCCTCGCTTCTGTGCTTCTGGTTCTTTCTGTGTCCTATCGAAATTAACCTTAATTCGTTTAAAGGACCCTTGAAAAAAAATGTTTCTTTTTTAAAACATTTTTACGGGTAAAACAGCGCGAACAAGGACACAGGACAGAGAAGATGCACACAGACGAAGCGCTGTGTGCGCTGCGCTGCGTGTAAAAAAAGAATGGCTGGGAGACGCGTGTCAAAAAATAAATTTTACGCGAAAAAAAAAAAAAAGGCCAACATCGACGGCGCGAGATTTATTTTTAATTCTGCGCGCAGTGAAGTCTATGATGTTACGGAATGGTCATACACTCTTTCCACCACAACGAGATGGTCATGCGCTTCAGCCTCAAGCAGGCGATGCCGATCCTCTCCTTCACGCGCCCGATATGCCGAGAGAGAAAACAAGTTGAAAGGAGGTAACTACCGAGTAAATCGTGTCTCGCGCCGTCAATATTGCTCTAACAAAAAATTTTTTTTCGCTTAAACATTTTTTGACACGCGTCAGTGTTTTAATTAGATTGTTAAAAAAATTTTTTTTAGAGGCTTTTTAACGTCACCTTCTAAGCTTTTCATTTCTTCGTGTATTTCCATGCAACCCAATCCGTTGTACAATTTTTGTCGATTTAAAGTTGTTCTTCTCTCATGTTACTTTTCCCTCACATTTCATTTGTGAATTTGCCAGTACCAGATTTAAGGCCTCGCATAACTCTTGCAACATTCGTCCTGTCGCGTCTGTGAAGTCATCAAATTCCTCCAAGTGAGCATTAATATCTCCTATGATTAGTATTTCGTGATCTTTTCCGATTTTCTTGGTGTCTCCTTTTATGCATCTTATGTGTTCTGCGTTTTCCTCTCTCGAATTATTTCCTGTCCACAAATATACTAGATGCTAGATGGCGGATGTCACGGCCTGAATAAAGAAAGGTTCAGCCGAAACCGTTCATCTATCATTTATCGATTCATTAGTGCTTTCGAAGATGGCGTGAGTTACCATCCGAATTAAAGGAGGCTTCACTGGCTTCGCTGTCCTTCTACGCAACACAAAAAGCGCTGGGTTTAAATTACATTGTGAAACCTTACTCTGCGCTTTTATGTTGCGGCCATCTAAAGTATCGGTATGTTTCATTTTGTTTGTACAATATCTTAACAAAGACACTAAACAAAAATCTCTCTGATTAAGCAATGGTGAGGGTGCAGGCTAGCTGGTACAAATTGAGCATAGTTGTAAACCCGAGACTGGGGATACGGGCAAGGGACAAAACACAGAACGACACGGACGAAGTCTACGGACAAGAAGCAAAAGCACAGAACGACACGGACGAAGTCTCGTCCGTGTCGTTCTGTGTTTTGTCCCTTGTCCGTATCCCCAGGCTCGGGTTTACAACTATGCTCTCTGATTCGGTTTTTTTGTTTTTTTTTGCCACATACGCGAAAAAAAAAGTTTAAATCCGGAGCACAAAAATTAATAAAAACTTCCTTGAGTTGTTGGTAGATTCTAAAATGAAGCACATAATAACGTATTATCAGTATCGATGTACGGCACGTGAAAAAGTGCTTCTGAATAGAAGTTCATGTTGGTTTAACAATTTGTGATTTCGGAACGCAGAAAAAGGTGGAGGATAACAATACAAGGGGCGTGCGGACCCTATTTTGAGTTCGATTTTTATTTATAAGTTGCGAGCGTGCATACATCGGAATTTACAGGATAACCTTGATATATCCTGGGATTTTCGAAAGGTCTATTCAGATGATTCAAACCACGTAGGTAACGTAGGAATCATTTGACATGCAATTAAGATCTGAGTTGCACGGTGCCTTTGGCTATCGCTGCCGAAATGCGAACCCACGAATCGGGAATTTGCAGGCTCAGATCAAAGCTGCCAAGTAATAATTACAAGTATCTATATTACTGTCATTGGTTACGTCATCTGTAAATAAATACTTTTCAAGTTGCACCTAAATGTTAGTAAGTGTAACTTAGCTGCATGTTTGTGTCCCTTGTAGCCCCCCTCCCCCCCCCTGGGTTAGTTGTAATTACCATCCAAAACCTCGACAATCCCATCGCGTGGAGGCGCTGGTTTTCAAGGAAATTTACACTAATGAGGTCTATGCCACTGCCTTCAATTAAACCTGTAGTGCACTCTTAAAATGCCTGCGCATCTATTTTCACTCCGTGAAACACTCAAGAGTAATCTCAGTGATCTGAAATCAGCTCAGCGAATGATGAGGCGGAACGTCCGTTTAGACCTAAAATAAAGTATGCGCTGTGGCAATGCAAAGCGTCATGCTTGCATTGCTTAGTGTCCACCAGAGCGGACTTAATTTTGAGGTCTAAACAGATGTTCTGCCTCACCACTTTTCTGGAGCTGATTTCGCAGATCCGCGAGAGATTGGCTCTTGCGAGTGTTTTGCGGGTAAGTAGACGCGCAGTCATTTTTATGGAGTAGTGAGTGGCCTGTAGTGATTCAAATGAAACGAACCTGAACAGATATGTTTTTAGGTAACTGAACGGCGCGTCAGTATACAGCACCGATCGTCACCCTTCATGCGATATATTACATGTACCTGCAATGTAACTTAGTTACATTTTTAGAGCGCAGCTCTTAGGCGCCTGTTCCCGGCACGAGCGGCGTCGCCGTCACCGCCGGCGTAACCGCGCGCTGCATTATGGGACGTTCCCATAATGACGTCACATGTGACGTCACGTGCGACGTCCCGAGGGTCAAGAGTGACGTTACGAGGGTGAGGAAGTGACGTCACACGGCGTTAAAATTTAGCGGGAAATCTCCCCGCTAAAATTAGCGGAAATTTTGCCGCTAAATTTAGCGGGGATATTTTTTCCTACATTTAGCGAGGAAATTTTTCCGCCAAAATTAGAGGTCAACTTTTTTTGCGAAGTTTTCCACTCAAATTTAGCGTGAAAATTTGCCCGCTAAATGTAACGGGAAATTCCCCGCTAAATTTAGCAGAAAATTTTCACGCTAAATATAGCGGGAGATTTTTTGCTAAACTTAGACAGGAAATTTCCCGCCAAACTTAGTGGGCAATTTTTTCTGCCAAATTTAGCGAGAAGTTTCCCCGCCAAATTTAGTCGGCAATTGTTTCCGCTAAATTTAGCGGGCAATTTTTTTAGCGGCAAGTTTTTTCCAGCTAAATTTAACGGGGAAAGTTCCCCGTTAAATTTGGAGGAAAACTTACGTGCTAAATTTAGCGGGGAAATTGACCGGGAAAGTGTCCCACAATTCTCGGTAAATTCCCTCCGTACCCTTCCCTCCTGCTCTTCAAGAGCTGCGCTAATTCGGCATTACAGAGAATTGTAAACGTGTTTAATTTTTTTGTAACTGTAACTTTAACGAGTTACAATTGTAAGCGCGTAACTGCAACTTAGTTATATTCGAACTAGTATAACTGTTACTCAATTACTTTTCATGAGCAACTTTTACAGCTCTAACCCACACTTTGTCCTCAGAGTCCACCTCTGGAACAAGGTGTGTACACATTTGGGGTAAGGTCCACCCTCCAGATGCGCAGTTAAACGGAGAGTTCTTCGAGAACATTTATCTGCACGAACCGCGTCAGAAAGACCGGCTCTCGCTGTTAATTTTCTCGTAATGTTTTCCACGGGAACATTCTCGATAAACGTATTGCCCCACACGCGTGTTACGCTGAAAATAGGCTGTCGCTCGTATGAACCTTGTTGTGACGTCGCCAGGTGACCCTTCCCTGTTGCAGCCTCCTCCCGTAAAGTTCTCGTCTCTTTCAACTTCATCAGAGCGAACGTTGTAGAGGACAGAGGAGGGAGGCACCGCCTTCTCTCCGCGTTCGCTTTCGCTAAAGTGGAAAGAAGGGAGGGTTCTGTAGGGCTGGCCCTGCGTTCCTTGACCTGCAGCAGGTCAAGGAGACGCAGGGCCATTTTGACATTGCTAAGTGTACGCTACTATCACCAGGTTTCATCGTTCTCGGCCTGCGTGGTCATCTTCGGTGCGCGCCCTTTTTCGTCCACGTGCCTGAGCCGCTCTCCAGCGCTACGAGGCAGCTCGTCCCGACGCATCCGAGCCACGAGGCAGCCCGTCCCGACGCATCCGAGCCATCACGTCTGCGCGTGCGTGGGCTTCTGCCATCGCCTTATAAATCAACATTCGAGGAACACCGGCTTCATAGCAGCAGCGGTTGTGGTCAAGAGCACATTGCTAAGTGTGTTTTCTACTATCACCAGGTTTCATCGTTCTCGGCCTGCGTGGTCATCTTCGGTGCGCGCCCTTTTTCGTCCACGTGCCTGAGCCGCTCTCCAGCGCTACGAGGCAGCTCGTCCCGACGCATCCGAGCCACGAGGCAGCCCGTCCCGACGCATCCGAGCCATCACGTCTGCGCGTGCGTGGGCTTCTGCCATCGCCTTATAAATCAACATTCGAGGAACACCGGCTTCATAGCAGCAGCGGTTGTGGTCAAGAGCACATTGCTAAGTGTGTTTTCTACTATCACCAGGTTAGTGAATTGTCATATCTACGTAGCTATTCACGTTGACAAGTGTTTTTCCTTCACCACTGCTGCTGCTGCTGCGAGTTCTATTTTACTGTTCTTGTTTGCCGTGTCCCCTGTATCTTCTGAGTGTTTACGATGCCTACTTGTGCCGAGTTGAATAAGAAAATTGAAGATTTGGAGGCACGGTTTAGTGATAATCTGAATAAGCTTGTTGAACAGCTGGTTGTGAAAGTGCAAGTTAAGCTTCAGGATGCGGGTCTAGATGTCGGTGGCATGAGAAAAGAGGTTTCTGAAATGGCAGGTAGTCTTCAGCTTCTGAATGATGTTGTTGAGAAAGCGCGTAGCCAACAGATGGAACTATTCACCTCGAACAAAGCCCTGAAAAACGAAAATGAGGCACTGAGGAAAAGAGTTGCAGAGCTCGAACAATACTCCCGACTGAACAACGTCGAAATCAAGGGGGTGCCTTGCACCCAAGGCGAGGATTGCGTCGCCGTAATGGCCGCAATTGGGGAAAAGGTCGAATGCCCCGTCTCACCCACCGATCTAGACATAGTTCATCGTGTACCAACTAAAAATGGCCAGCAGAACATCATCGCCCGCTTTTGTTCCCGCGATAAAAAGAGTGAGTTTGTCAAGAAAGCACGCAAGGCGCGTTTGAACACACGCGCACTGGGTTTCTCGGGGCAACATATGCAGTCTGTCTTCGTTAACGAACATTTGTCTCCTGAAAACAAGCGGTTATTTTCCAAGGCACTAACACTGAAGAAGGAAAAAGGTTGGCTCTTCCTTTGGACTGATAACTGCCATATCAAAGCTCGCCAAAATACTGCGAGCCGCGTCTTTCGCATAGCGTCCGATTCAGACCTTTCGATTTTCACTTGAATTATTCTTAAACTTTCATAATGGCATCGCTCGTCTCACCTTCTGAACTAGAACATTACTTTTCTTCACCTTGCAGATCGCTGATTCATTTTAACGCGCGCAGCTTGCGCAAGCACACCGATGACATTACTAACTTTTTATCTTCTGTTGGGCATCGGTTCTCTATTATTTGCCTTACCGAAACTTGGCTGAGTATATCCGATAAAAACTTGTACGATTTTCCTTCTTACTCAGCCGAATATTGCCATCGCGCTGGAAGTAGTCATGGTGGGGCTGCTATATTTATCTCTTCTGGCTTTCATTATCATCGTCGACATGACCTAACGCTTAACCTGCCTAGCTGTGAATCTGTCTGGGCAGAATTCCATGAATCATTCTTTTCGCAAGACGGAAAAAACATTATTGTTGGATGCATTTATCGCTCACCATCATCCTCCACTAGTGAATTTTGTTTAGCGCTTAGCGAAGTGCTCCATAAACTATCAATCGAACGCAAAAACGTCATCATCTTGGGAGACATTAATATTAACCTAATCGATACTAACACTACTTGTTATAATGAATACATTAACTGTCTAAATGGCAACGGTTACGAATGTCTCATAACCACTCCAACTAGGTGCACTGCCAGCGGACAGGCTTCACTAATTGACCACGCACTGTCTAATCTATTAACATCTCCGGACGCTGGCGTTATCGAAGTTTCTATCACAGATCATTACCCTGTGTTTGTGCGATTGAATTTTGTTTCCCATGAGAACGACGTATGCCTAACAAGGAAGAAAGTAAACACTTCATTGTTTGTTGAGCTTATATCTAACTCTGATTGGTCAGCAGTAACTAACGTCACTCATCCTGAGGTTGCCTTTGACGGGCTCTGTGCCATTATTACCAGGGCTCTGGCTGCTTCTTCTTCAATAACCACATGTAAAAAGAATACGTCAACTCCTTACAGCCCTTGGATGACATTTAGTCTGCTGAGGTGCCTGCGAAAAAAAGATAACCTATATAAAAAGACTAAAAGACAACCCTTTAATTTACCGCTAAAGATTCGTTTTCGAAATTATAGTAATACACTAGCTAGGCTGCTTAAAGATGCTAAACGAAGGTTTTACGAGAATGAAGTTCACCGTGCTGGTAACGACGTCAAAAAGCAATGGAAAATACTAAATTCGTTCTTGAACAGGACGACCACGTCTGCCCCCATAAATTCTGTTCAATTTGGCAACGTTACCTACAATAACCCATCTGACATTGCGAATGCTTTTAGCGACTCATTTTTCACTGATCATCCTCAGCCTTTTATTCCTCACGACCACCATTATCAGCGCTTACCTCATAGCTTCTTTCTTTTTCCCGTATCTCCTGTTGAAGTCCGCACTGTCATTCATAACCTAAAAATAACAAGTGCTGGTCTTGACAACTTTTATTCTTTTCATATTAAACTAATAGCTCATTTAATCTGTGACGTTCTTTCCTACATTATAAATCTCGTATTTAAAACTGGCGTTTTTCCTAGCGTATTGAAAGTAGCTAAGCTAATACCTGTTTTTAAGAAGGGTGATAAGCGCCTTGTAACTAACTATCGTCCGATTGCAATTCTTTCGTTCTTTAGCAAAATTATTGAAAAACTAGTTGTTATACGTCTCACATGCTACCTCTCAAAATTTAACGTCCTGTCGCCCCGTCAGTTTGGTTTTAGGGCTGGTTTTTCAACTGACCTGGCACTAATTTCCTTAACTGATGATATTAAAAGAGCCATAGACTGCGGTAAATTTGCTGGTGCTTTATTTATTGACCTTTCTAAAGCTTTTGATTCAATTAACCATAATATACTTTTTGCAAAACTAGACGCTATTGGTATAACTGGTCCCACACTAGCATTAATTAGCAACTATTTACAGGACAGACAACAGGTCGTCTATATTTCTGGTGCCTATTCCCACTTTAGAACTACTAATATTGGCGTCCCCCAGGGCTCCATTCTTGGACCTCTGTTGTTCCTAATATATATTAACGACCTTCCTCAGTGCATTAATTTTTCTGACTGTTTACTATACGCTGACGATACTACCATCTTTACTTCCGATAACAGCCTTGACTCATTGTTATTCAAAATTAACGCTGACGCTGCCAATGTTGCTAACTGGTGTCGGCGTAATATACTGAACATTAACGCTTCTAAATCTACTTTTGTCATTTTCACATCAACCAACAAAATCGTTCCAGGGCTTCCATCGGTTCACTTAAACTCTAATGTATTGACGGCTGCAAGCCACGTTGTATTTCTTGGGGTTGAATTAGACACTCATTTAAAATTCCACAGGCATATTAACTCCTTAACTAGAAAAGCAGCATTCGGCATAAGAGCATTAATCAAAGTACGCGCCTTTTTCCACATCGATACGCTCATTTCCCTCTACTACGCATTTATACATAGTCATCTTAACTACTGCATATCTTCGTGGGGAAATACTTATCGCACACATTTGTCTCCATTGCAGCACGTCCAAAATCAAGCATTTCGTATCATCACCTTTAGTCACTTTTCATCTGATATTTCTTGGTTTTTCCGTGCTTTTAATATTTTATCTGTTAGCAATTTAAATAAACATACCCTCAGGTTACTTGTGTATAATTTCGTGAACGGCAAACTCGCTCTAACACTTCTTAACGATAATCAGTTTCCACAGCATAAGATAACTCGATTCGCATTTCATCATAACTTGTTATTGCCTAAGCCTAGGACTAACTATGGTAAATTTACCACCAACTTCTCAGCCACGGCTGTGTGGAATTCATTACCTTTAGCCATCAAGCAATCACCATCAATTCACGTGTTTAAGCAGAAACTTCGCATATTTCTTCAGTCCTTTTAGTCATACATTGCTGTCATGACGTCATTGTGTATCTCTCTTTTTGATAATTGCCGTTTTTGTCTCTCATATTATTGTAATTAGTACTGCATTTCACTTATTCTCAAAATTGATTTGCAATTCCAACTGTTATAACCTTGCTCTGTTTATTCAGTGTTATTTTATTTATAAGTTGATAATTATTATGAGTGTTTAACTTACTGTTATTTTGTTCATTTTATATCACTGCAATTAGTTCTGTGTTTCACCTATTCATGTCATAATTTATTTTCTATTCTGACTGCTGTAAATTTGTTTTATTATTATTGCTACCATTAACAGGAGGTCCCTTTCCAGTCTCTGACTCTGGGACCTCCTTCTGTAATATTTCTAATGTATTTACCTTTGATCTACGCACAATAAACCTGAAACCTGAAACCTGAGGATGTACGTGAAACCCGTTTAGAACGAACCTACATACAGCGAATTATTGTCCATATCGAGACTTACGGAAAGTTTAAATAAAAATGCATGTAAAAAGTACTTTTTATAGCGAACAACATATTGGCTATATCAGAACTTTTTCCCCCGGGAAGGATTCCAAAAACGCGCAAACAATCCTCTTCTAGCCTGTCCCTCCCCCCCCCCCCCCCCCCCCCCCCAAAAAAAAAATAAGTGGAAAATAAAGAAAATTTTAAAAGCGATCGTTGCGAAACAAAATCGAGCGAAGAGAAGCTATTCAGAAGAAGGGAAAGCTAAAAAATATACTCTGCACGCACGCACAGAAAAAAAAAAAACTTTTCATCCCAAAGCGTTTTTTCTTAAGAGAAGCAAACAAAAGGGGAGATAATCTAAAAAGAAAATAAACAAAAAAAGTGCACGCATGCAAAAAAAGAAAAAGAAAAAAATATTGCAGCGCGTTGTTACAAGGTGGAGGTGAAGAGACGAGAAAGAAAGAGAAGCTCTCGGCTTACAACGAACGCACCGTGGAAGTTCGTTGCAAATGGTTTTTGGTATATCGAACTACTTGCTATATCGAACTGATCGCAGCGTTTCCTGCTGTTCGTTATAAACGGGTTTGACTTAGACCGTTTTTTTTTGGTGTGACGGTTTCCCTGTTGGCATATGACGCAGTTGGGTTGGGCGACAAAAACGAAAGTAAATAGTCTAAGCATAACTACAATAAAAAGTATAGCTAAGAAAAATTAGAGCTATTGGCACGAACCCTTCGAATTCCAGTGGCTTCCAATCGGCAAATAAGGCTATTAGCTATTTTGGCCCAACTCCGCTACGTCACAATTCAACATGGCGACCGCCACAAAAAAAAAAAGGTCTTAGTATCTGCAAACGCCTTGTGGGCAAGACGGGGCGAGGCAGCAGGAGGTAGTTGCTTGGTTGTGTAACGTGAGTACACACATTTGGTACTCTTAACCTCAGTAATACGCAATATAACATTACGCATTTATGGTATAAACGCTAATGCGCGCAAATTCTGGTATTTCAACTGCGTGTATAACGGATATTTGTTTTTAATTTATTTGGAACACGACAATTACGGCGCATTGGCAAATCGCTGTCTTCGCTGCCTCTAGCGCCGCTGCCTGGGAACAGTCCAATCGTCTGAAGTGTCGTGGCGCTGTTGACGTTATTTCTTGGCGCGCTGCGATGTTGGGTGTACCCGAAAGATGAAACCCTCTCCTCTTTCGTCCTCAATGGAAGGCCCTGCAGGGGAGAGGTGCAAAAGGGATATTAAACACTGTCAGAGTTCACCACAAGGGAAGAAAGCAAGCGGTAAAATCAAAGTGACATTTCGATTATGTCGAAAATTACCCGGAACTGATAAAAGACGGGAGAAGAAAAGGTCTCAGGTAATTTTCACCATGATTAACATCTACCAGCTCGCCTGCACACTCGCTGCATGATAATGAAATTTCGATAGCTTTATGTGGAAAGAAACAAATGAGATTTGGCTCGCTCAACCGAAAGGATTGGGGATTCATCTCGCCCACCTCCGTATCCGTTACGTCGGTCTACGCAATTTCGACAAATTTCAGACAGTTGTCGAAACGAATTTTTTTTTTTTGGTTCGGATCGGGTTTAGGCTTACGGCTTTTGGTTTGGTTTTGGTTCAGTTCCGGGGAGCAAAAATAACGGTTTGAACCGGTTTGAACCGACTAAAGTGAGAATATACTTTCCGCGTTGTTTAGGCAATATGCACTTTTCCCTTCATGAAAGGAGTAGCGATATAGTTTTTGTTTTTGTTTTATTTTTTTATCTTTCGTACAATTCACTTTTATTTCAAGGTACCAAACATTAGAAATGGCGTTATCTAATTTTGATGCAACAGTAAAACAAAATCTAAATTAACATTAAAAAAGTCGTGTTTATACGACTCAACATCCATTGTATACCTCAGTCACATATATTTTATTTTATCGGAATCGAAAGGCCGTCACGAAATGAGGTAGACCGCCTAAAATATACAACTTCGCGTCGCAGTCTTAAAAGTTGGATCGTAGTTGTGCTCTTGAACCAAGGTATTAATTACAGTGCATAAAATTGTGGAATGCACACATCGTCGCCATATACAGTGTGTTTCACGAAAGGTGAACAAATTCGATATTGCGAAAACTACGCGTCACAACAAAAAAAGGCTTGTGCCTTTTTGGTCCTGGGTCAGGGCCCTTTTTCGGAAAATTAATAAAGTCCGAGATAATTAGATTCTTAATTATTTTTCCGTAATTAACTTTTTTAATATTATGTTTAAGGACATAGTTTCAATTAGAAAATTGCTCAGCGTCATCGAAAACCACTAAATCAACAAACTGCGGAACGATAGAAGGCACGCGAAGCATTTTATTGCTTTCTAAAAACCATACGAATTCGAGAGGCTTTCAAGTTTCGGTTTGTTATCGGAGCGCATCTCAGCCCCGGCGGCGGCGCGCCCTGTGGAGAGATAGTGCATCCAACCTCTGCTGCGCTGTCATCGCGCGACGCAGCAGAGGCTGGTTGCGCTATTTCTCCACGGGCATGCGCCGCCGCCGGGGCTGAGATGCGCTCCGATAACAAACCGAAACTTGAAAACCCCTCGAATTCGTATGGTTTTTAAGAAAGCAATAAAATGCTTCGCGTGCCTTCTATCGTTCTGCAATTTGTTGATTTAGTGTTTTTTGATGATGATGAACAATTTTCTAATTGAAACGATGCCCTATAAACCCAATATTAAAAAAGTTAATTACGCAAAAATAATTAACAATACAATTATTTCGGACTTTAAAGGGATACTACAACGAAATTTCGGCGCTCATTTTTTGGTCTATATGTGTTCAAAGAGCAGTATCACATGGCACATACCAATATCTTGTTAAAAAAGTCTCGAAAAGGAATTTTAAAACGAATTAAACGATTAGCAAAGAGCACCTGGTGGATGTCGCTAACGCCTCGTTTGTAATGCTCGTCTAGGAACCTTGACAGCTAGTGACGGAGGTCGTCTCGCCTCCGGCCACGACGAGAGAAGGGGCGAAGGAGGAACTCCCCCTCTTCCCGAGAATCCCTTTGTGTGTCGCAGAAGTCGCTATTGTCCCCCTACAAGATTATAGAAGATTAACCCGTCACTCAAAGTTCGTACAAAAGCAGCCGCTTCGGTGGCTGGAACGACTAGGCCATCGTTTCGACGTCAGCCTCGCCGTAGCTTTGCTCGTCTTGAGACGACCTACGTCACGATTGCGTTGGATGTCACGTGCTCTAAGCTGGGCCTTCTCCGAGCGCTTGCCAAAGTGGACAGTTTATAACGAAAAATACAGCCACCAGGATCAGAATACAAACGTGCGATTGCCATTTATGGATATTATGGATCATATTCAACCTATTTTTGAACACGACGGGAATATTTCAAATTTCGTTGAAGTATCCCTTTAATAATTTTCTTAAATAGGCCCCTGGCCCAGGTCCAAAACGACACAAGCCTTTTTTTGATGCGACGCATAGTTTTCTGCAATATCGAATTTGTCCACCTTTCGTGAAACACCCTGTATATCGTGAAATATCCCTCAGGTTCTTGGCGCATATGTTTGAAAAGTTACTTATGTGTCACGAACACATAGCTATTTAAATCAGCTTCAAAATCAGAAATTTGTTTAATGATCTTTCAAATTACTGATACCCATACGTATCCGGGGTACAAATGCCGGAAAAGATTTACAGAGCCTTTTTCAGATAATTTGGGGTGCATTTATTTCTGATGTAAATCTCTAAGGTGATCGGCCCGTCATTTATGTTGTCAAATCTTCAGTCCTTGAGTATATTTTTATTGGCATAAATAAATTTCGTTGTATGAAAATCGCTACCGCTTGAGACTGACAGAGGAGGACGATACTCGAAAGTACGCCAGCTGTTGAGCCGATCTGCGTAAACGTGCTTTTTTGTTCGCTGTTTGGCAGTGTAGAACACCGGGACGCGAGGTATGCAAATTATTTATAAAAAAACTTTCAATTAGTAAAAAAAAAAAAAAAAAAGCAGTGAATGGTTTTGAATTGGTTACCGCTTTATTTTTTTCTGGTTCAGTTCAGGTTTAGTTCCAAGATGGCGGCGAAGATTTTGGTGTTCGGTTCCGGTTCGACATCTTTAGTCTCAGATTCTCAATTGACTGACATCCCTTCGCGGTGATACCGATTGAGAGGGTAACCGGAGCAGGCACCCAATCAACGAAACGAGCAGGGAAAATTGACGCCTGCACATAGAAAGCTCGAGCATTCACCGAAACCTAGTGAAATTTAAAGATATTCTTGTGACAGATGAGACCAACAAAGTTGCCAGGGATACGCGAACGTGTCTCATAACTTGTGGCGCCATCTCCCGACAGGCGCAGCGAGAAGTCGACGCACTGTTTCGTCTGCACGCTCCGCCTATCGAAAGATGGCGCCACGCACTCTGACCATCACTTACTCGGTCGTCTGCGAACAGGTAAACCGTTGATTCTAGCAAGCTTGTTGGTCTAATTTTTCTCAGGAAAACTAGCTTCGTTTTTAAATCACCGGGTGAAATCCACCAAATCAATGCACATTCGGTGAAAGTTCGAGCTTTCCATGTGCAAGACGGCGTCGATTTTTTCCCACTCTACAGCGCTGGGATCTATTGTGGAGATCGATCGAATGATCAATCTCCCGTCCCCTTGCTCCGACCTACATCCCCGCCTATTATTCGTGGTGACTGTGCATATACGTGTCTAAGTAATGAAGCCCAAGTCACAGAGGCATCCGGTTAGGCTCATCATCATGGAACACTTTACCAAAAAATCGATTGCTTCTTTTATATTCTTTTTTCGCCGCCACGAGGTTGGTAACGAATTTTTATGAAGTCAAGCTCTCCTGTTTTCCTGGAGAATGCATCAACCTGATCTGGTGTTTGAATATCGAACACCGGAAATATCACTCACTTTTGCGTATTTCTGACCAGGAACATTGCAGCTGCACCAACTTTTTCGTAAGACGTTCCCAGTCTACACGGTTTCTCGCACTTACAGACTGGGGCATTTAAACCAAATTCGATTTGATTGTAAACAAAGACAAGTCGGTTTCTCAATGTATCGCGCTGGGATTTACTACTGGTGCGGCTAGGTGGTGCACGCATCAAGCTAAAATATCAATGGATAAACTTACCTCGTTCAAGAAAGAAAAAAGGAGAACCTGTTTCGTGTAGAGTAACTGTATAGGCTCTGCTTGCAGAGCCAGAGTATCGCGTTCCTTTTCCTTTCGCCGCCATCTCCGTATTGGCGGAGGAGTGGTCACGTGGGCAGAACTGGAGCCGACCTTCGTGCGGGAAAGCGGCCTTCCAGAGCGCCGCGTTTCGGGGGAACATATTTTCCGCTTTGCGTTCGAAAAATATAGATCCTAGACTAAAATTGAACGAGCCGAAAGCTTCCTAAGTCATTGAACATTATGTGCGTCAACTGGGTACAGTACAATCCTGTTTTTTTATAACGCGAGCGATGTTTTAGGACATCAGTTTCCAAGGTATGTGAAGCAGACGACACGGACGACGATCGCGTTGCTCGCGTCTCCGGCTCTCGCGGAGTGATACGCGATACGCGACCGGCACATCCGGCCTTCTTGGCGAGTTGGCGAGCTCTCGTTCGAAAGCGAGGGGACGGCGTTTTCATCAGCCGCTGCGTCGTTTACCGCAATGAATTTTGCATGCGCGTAGAAAGAGCCCCGTGAAAATGACAGGCTGTAGTGTTACCAAGTGCACAAATCGAGCGGACAGCGGCAAGAGCTTGTACCGGATTCCGACGGCGAGACACGATCTCCAAGAGCTCTATTCGGGCGTCTCGAATTCGCGAAATGGCAAAAACTTGAGATAAAAAAGAAAAAAAAGTTGTACACTATTTTAGCATGAAAGTGCGGGTGCTCGACTTTCCTCAGATTCGCATATAATTGGGACGCACGAAGGTAAAGCACTGCTCAGTCTACATAAAACAAAATAAACTGTCTGCTAAAAAAAAAAAAAGTCACAGGTTGGGCAGCGGCATCCGCTCTTCGATTAAATACAAGGGGAAAATAAGCAGGCCTGCGTTCTTTTGCTTCTTGCGATCGCTCGAGGGGAAAGGTCCTCCAAAAGTTGGGCAGACAGCGGGCTCACGACGCTATCTGCGTCCCGGCAACAGCGACTTGACGACTTCACTTCACACGCGACCCGTGGAACCCGCGGGTGCGATTCTTGCAATCGAGAGGGAAACAGGAAACGACGGGAGAACGATGACGGCAGGGCACATGCGCGGCTCGTCGCCGCACGCCGCACTATTTTCCTTACGCAGCGCGCCGCAGCAGCCTCAGCACGCCACAGCGTGCCGCCTCGCGTCTGCGCCTTCGTGTCCCCTGCAAAAACCGACTGTGGCTTCCCGCAGCGCTTGGCTCCAGAATGGCACCATTGCGGTACTCTGCTCCGCAAGCGGAGCATATACAGTTAAGCCTGGTTCAGACAGTTGCGTTTGACTGCGTTTGACTGCGTTGCGGCGGCGAGAAACCAGGACAAGATGATTCCTTGAATTGGATTCCACGCTTCATACGAAGCACAGATGTGCCGGTGACTCGCTTTCGGTTCTCGCCGCAACGCAGTCAAACGCACTCAAACGCAAGTGTCTGAACCGGCCTTTACTCTAGTTTCTGGGCAGTCTTCAGCGCCATTTCCTGGGCGCCGCAGACGGTGTTTGTTGCCTTGGAGACGCTGCTGCCAACAGAATTTTACAGAATTTTAAGTGGAGAGTAGAAACAAAACTGAAAAATAAAGTTCTCTCCAACCTGTGCCACTCAAGGTATAACAGGTTTAAGCCAATTGGAAAAAAATTAAAAATAGCTAAATCGCTTTTCTTTTTTGTATATTAATGCCAATTTGAAAAAGGGAGAAGCGTTGCCACCCACGGGAACGAGCTTGTAATAACCGCGGGGATGTTTATCTACAAGTTCCTTTTTTTTTTCTTCGTTCTTCATTCTTCATTTCTTCTTTCCTGGTGTTTTACTTGATCTGTTGCTTGTATAGTTTTGTACTGTAACGAAAGAAAGAAATATAATTGGCAATGAGTGATTGAATCTAGTTATGTAATGATGAGTTATGAGTGAATGTAATCGTAATAATTCTTAGCCAAATGTTAGAATAGGTATTAAATAATTTTGAAATTGATTCTTTTTTAGGAAGTAAAATATTATTGTGTGAGGTCCGGATTTGTTATGTAAAGCTATTTTGATGGTGTGAATGGAGAAATAGAAAATTAGCGATGTAGAAATACAATTATGTGGGTGTTAGAGATCGAAAACTTTTAAGAAGCACCATTTAGATGGTGTACCTTGGGATTGCGCAATCGCAAAATCATTTTGTTCATATCTCTTAAATTCTCTAATATTTTTTAGTGTCTTTTGCTTGGTAGGTTCGAATTATTGTTCTTTATCATATATTATAATGTTAGCTGTCCAAGTGAACAATTTTTATGTTATCTACATGAATATAACTAGTGCCACTAAATAAGCTACGCTCATTTAGTGGCTCTAAATATAACCACACATGTGTTCGGTGTAGCATTTGTTTCAATGAGCTAAGAATAATTAATCCCTTTTTTTAAAGCAATAACTATTACTTTTATCATTTGAATCATTGTTTAACTCTCATGTAAGGTAAAGAAGAGGATGATTAATGAAATAGTAGTTTTAAAGAATAAAATAATTAATTACATTAAATGATGTTTTGCCTTGAGAATATGGGAGTAACATTTGTGAAAGCACTTGCACCAATGAGTATAGAATGATCCTATTTGATCAGTATAAGCTATTTACATAGTTTTTCAGTTTATAAAATTGTACATTATATACATATTTACATTTTACTTCTATTTGGAAACATATGGGCAAAATTAAGTTATAATTTTAATTTTTTTTTCAATTTTTCTTTCTATTTTGTTGTAAAAATAATGTTAAGGGTTATTATTACTTTCTTGCCAATGTTATATCTCATATTGAAATGTTTGCCATCTGTCTTTTTACGTTTTTTTTTTCAGTTATGTGTAGCCAGCAAGGTTGGATGTATTTTAGCGGTTGATGTTAGAAGTAGGAGAATACGTTGGGTTGTAGGCTGTAGTGATGTTTTCCCATTCAATTGAAAGCAGCAATTTTTTTTTTAATTGGTGGACAGAAGCCGTATGCATCGAAGAGCTTTTGCTAGATTGTCTGCTATCGAAACCCGAATCAGCGCGCCCCGGGCTCCTTCGATGCATACGCCATCTATCCGCAGCGTCTCCAAGGCACCAAGCACCGTCTGCGTCGCCCGGGAGATGGCGCTGAAGACTGCCCGAAACAGGTTCTTTTTTTATTTATTTCTTGAACGAAGTAAGTTTATCCGTTGATATCTTAACTCCATGCGTGCACCACCCAGCTACACCTCTGTAGTAAATCTCAGGGCGATACGTTAAGAAACCGATTTTTGCGGACCGCCCAAAGTGGGATCGAAGCGTTAGTGCACTAGGCTGTAGATTCAGTTCAACGTTTTATCTCCTTTCAAATATTTTAATTCGTTAAACGTTCTAAACAAAAACAACAACAACTGACGTTTGTGCTTATAAAGTGTGAGGTCGGTCTGCCTTTGAGGTGCGACGACACTGGTTTACACTGTAGATGAGAAATTTAGCCACTGCAGTACCACTTTCGTCTCGGGTCTCTAACGTGGACCACGCCGTAGTTATGCCCGAACGTACGCAAGTAAAGTGCTCATCCAGACGTTCTAACAACATTCAATGAGCATTCCACATCATTGGATACTCAAGCTGATGAAGTATTTTTGATAATATTGAATAAACGCAGGGCGTGGTGATTCCCGAACATGTTATTGCCGCTCCACAGCCGACGAGATTGCCTGATTAGACGATAAGAATGCTTAAGAAGAAGCCAAACTCTGCGTTTCTTACAGCTGATTATTGCGTCGTTCTCGGTGTAGATCCAGTCGCGTATTAACTCAACGAATGATCGGGCATGTCCGGTGTATCAACCCTGACCGGCCCATCTCACGCACCTCTATTACGATTCCACACCTGTCAAGCGGGCGTACACTGTGCATTGTGCGAACGTTCCGCGTGTGTGCACGGGTGCCGATAGCATCTCCTGCGCGTTAAGACACGCTTTGTTCCCTTCTAGCGTCGGAGCGGTGGTTATCCGTCGCAGTCTCGAGAGCCTCCGGTTTTATTCTTGACCCGCAGTTTGAGCGGATCGTGAGTTATAACGCACGGGTTTCATGCGAACTGACCGACCGCCATCAAGACCCGAAGGTCGTCGCCGGGCGAATCCATTGTTTTGGCGGTATCACAAGAGCGGTTCGGAGAGGTGCGATGCGCGCCGTGCGAAATTATACCTCGACGGAGGCGCGGGTGTGTGTAACCTGTAGCGTGTCGCGGTAACCAGTGGACAAACAAGAAAGTTTGCCTGTACAAAACTTCCTGGCAGTCGCTGGAACAGAAGAACCAAGAGCTTCAGGGGCTATCGACTGCGTTACGAATAGTGGGAGTACCAAAAAGTGTAAAGTTATGCTAACCATGCAGATCAGTGAAGGTGCGCGTCTTTTCTGACGATCAAAGTTGCGTTTAGTCATTCTTCGGTTTTTGGAGGTAGTTGTGGCAGAGAGCTTGTGCTCGCTTCAGTGGTGTAATTGGTCAAAGTTTGGAGCCACTGAATAGGCCACGCTTAAAGTGTCGGCACTTCGTTTCATCGATTCCCTTCACCTGCCCCGGCAGCTGCCCTGCAACCGGTGCTGGCGTCCCTACGTCACCGTGACGTAAGCACCTCGCAGCGTCGCGTCGCTGGTCGGTAGAGAAAATGCCGCGCGGTGCGCCTGTAGTGCGCATAGCGGCGAGCGGTGCGCGGTGCCCAGTTTCGCCGTTCGTGGGTTTCCTGCTTAATAGATCCTTTAGAAAAGTCCGCGCCGTCGTCTGTCCGCCATTGCTTGATCACGTACTCTCTGAGCATGCATTGGACACGAGTGCTGACGTCATCGTTCGGCGAGGACTCGGATCCAATCACGCGCTTCATGTCCAAACAATGGCGACCACCATTGTTGGTCGATGGACTTTGGAAAGGGGTCTATTGGCGATCGCTACGACTTCGAAATGCGACTTCCTAAGCTTCAGATACGCTGTGTGCAGGAAACTAGAGCGACGTGGTTTTTTCTCTGTCGCGGACCGTTTTAACGTTTCTGGAGGACGGAAAAGCGCTCCTTGCGATTTCGGATACAGCTTCGGATAACCTGGCAGCAATGATTTTAGACACCAAGATGGCCGAAGTGTGGTTACTTTGTAGTCTAGCCTTACTGAGTGACTCTAGTCAAAGTAATTTGGGAGTAGCTTCTCGAGCAGCCAAAAGCAAACTTCGAAGCCGCAAGAAGAACCTTTGGAGAATAAGCAGATACGTATTACATTCTCAATCGTTCTTCTAAGAATACTCCGTTCAATGTCATGCGGGCCTATCCAACTAAAAGACGAAACCTGCTTACCTTTCCTGATTTTGTACAACCATTCATCGCACATCGATTTTGATTCTTTCAAACACTTGATCTAGTTGTTTAGCAGTGCCTAACGCAACCGATACGGCCACAAGACTGTTGCGACAGGAGTTCGTTCTTTCTGATTTGAGAAGGCCCATTTGCAGCGGTCACTTACATAAAAATCTGTGAATGGTAATTGTGGCCTTCAGATCGAAAGTAAAGCAAATTTATTTCACTGAAATAATGTTAGAATACGAATGCCGTCGTTTCCACGAGTTCCGTCCCGCTTAGGAGGAGTGTTGTTTTCTTAGCGCGAGGCTGAGCTGCGGAGAAGCGAGAAACGCAGGATCGCGATGTCCTCGCCGGAAATGTCGCTTCTCCGCAGTTCAACCGTGCGTGGGGGAAGCGCACCCAACGGAAGAGTACGTCGTTCGACGTGGTAGTTAAAAGTTCTAAAAATTCGCACAAGCCGTTTTGCCGTAATGCTGGCGCAAATTTCTTATATACCAGTGAACGGTAGCAGGATGTGATGGATGCGCCATTTACGCAGAACGGCGCAAATGGCGCAGCGATCACACCACCGCCACTTTCTGTCCATAAAGTGCGATATCAAGCTGCCTCTTCGAGAAAACATATTATTTATTTATTTATTTATTCATTGAGGCTTATATCGCAGCTCCCGAAGGAATTATTGCAGGTGGGGAGGTACATAGTCGTGAAAATAAAAATACACTCGTTGATATGAAAAAAAAAAAAATCAATAACAAGGAAACGCAAGCACACAGGAAAACACACTCATAAACAAAAGCGAGCCCGGAATAAGATAAAAGCCACATTGGTTGCTCGCATTCCAGGTACCTGCCAGATAATAACATCAGCTGAGGAGGATACGCGCTAACAGCAATAACAATAACTCTCGCTTGCCGCGTGAGTAAAAAACACAGATGTAATTTATCAACTACGTTCGAAGAGTAACAAATGAATAAAAGTAAGAACAGCTAAACAAACTGCAGTATCACGCCCAGTAATCACTCAAATTCGCATTGCCAAAAAAGTAAAAAAAAAACAAAGCAAAAACAAGTGTATGGCAGATTGCTGGGCAATTGTGTTGCATACGTGGAACGTTCTGATATCACCCGACACCAGGTCATGTGACGTCAATTTCCTCGTTAAATTTAACGGGGAAATTGAATTGGTGTGTAGTTCACGTGA
This sequence comes from Ixodes ricinus, assembly GCA_037355805.1. Classification (NCBI taxonomy): domain Eukaryota; kingdom Metazoa; phylum Arthropoda; class Arachnida; order Ixodida; family Ixodidae; genus Ixodes; species Ixodes ricinus. The sequence continues at coordinate 57,758 of JAZHYW010021605.1, forward strand.
CGTTAATTTTCTCGCTAAAGTTAGCGGAAAAATTAAATTACCGTATAGGCCACGTAACATCAGGTCACGTGACGTCAATTTCCCCGCTAAATTTAGCGGGGAAACTGAATTGGCGTGTAGATCGCGTGAGATTAATTTTCTCGCTAAATTTAGCGGGAAAACTAAATTGCCGTATAGGCCACGTAACATCAGGTCACGTGACGTCAATTTCCCCGCTAAATTTAGCGGGGAAACTGAATTGGTGTGCAGGTCACGGGATGTTCATTTTCCCGCTAAATTTAGCAGTGAAATTGACGGCACGTGACCTGATGTCACGTGACCTATACACCATTCAACTTCCCCGCTAAATATTGCGGATAAGCCGAATCGGTGTGTAGGTCTGTGTCGTCCCATAATGCAACACTGCGCGCGTTGCATTATGGGACGTGACGTCATAGTCCACGACTTCCCGAAATGTGGCTTCACAAAAACCGAAGCAACTAGCCAAAAAACGTTTCCCGTTAAAAAAAAAAAAAGTTATAATGGGAGGTACATTTGTGGACAAAGTAAGCTGGAATATGTGAATGTGTTTGCCTTTGTTCGGGGGAGAACATACCTGAGGCCGCGGTCACGCTAACAATACATAATACAAAAGACAGTCTGGAGACAGTCTGGGATATGTTACTTCCTTGTATGACAGCCCTGTCCCATTGGTCGTACAAACACTGCCTTTAGACATGTTGGAAGAATATATATGTAGGAAGGAAACATGCTTTCAACACGACTGAGGCAGATAATTATGCCATAGATGACTGCAGCGAACAAAGTGTCTTTTGTATAACGTAGAAGCAGCGTGCAAGCGGCTTAAAGCAGCTTTTATTTTGCATCCATGTATGTTGCCGGCGTCAGCAACAGCGATAGGGTTGTCTGCCCGTTCACACTGATGTTCGCACGCGTACACACCCTAAGAAATGCCTGCGCGTCTGCTTACGCGCAAAACACTCAAAGGGCCAATCTCTGCGATCTACGAAATCAGCTCAGCGAATGATGAGGCGGAACATCCGTTAAGGCCTAAAAATGAAGTCTGCGCTGTGGCATTACGCAATCCAAAGCGTCATGCTTGCATTGCGTAATGCTACAGCCCAGACTTAATTTTGACCCCCCCCCCCCCCCCCGCCCCCCAGGGGATGTGTAGGGAAATCACTGGTCAGCAGGGCGGAACTGGCCAATCGCAGCAGGCGGCAATGTCCCGATCTCTTGGGGATCCCTCTTGGTCTCACCGTGTAGATTAAGGTGAAATATGCGTCATGCATGTTTCATTCGCAACCTCTCACAGAAATTAGTTGCGAGCAGGCCCACGGGGCGGCGTTGCCTGTCCAACGGTTCGCTGTCGGAAGCCCCCTCCACTCGATTCGGTGAATTCCAGCCACTTCAGGCGTACCCGTCCATCCATTCGTGGGTCGAGCCGTGCTTGGTTTAGGAGAGGCGCCGTGGCTGGAACTGGTGCTGCTGGCACAATTATAACAATTTACGAAAACACCGGAAATATAAGTAAGTATACAAAATAGCAACGGAAAGGGAAAAAAGAAAAAAAAAGAATGACACGGGGAAACAGGAGGCGGACGATGACAATGATCTCCAGTCGCTACAGACTAATTGTTTCGAACTTAGTATTTAGTTACGTATTTATTTTATCTCGAAGGATCCCAAAGGAGGAAATATTACGAGGAATAGTATTATACGCAAAACTAAAATAAAATAAATAAACGCCCGTGTTTCGAAAGCGCGAGTATATCGACACTGTTACACGCTGTAGATGACAAATTTAACCAGTGCAAAACGATTGCCTTCCTTGGCTCTTTAATGTGCACCACTCAGTATACTGATACAGATCGCACGCTGCTAGGATGGTCATTAAGATCTTACCGGTTAGGGGCGGGGATTGACATCAGAGCATAAAAGAAAACAAGCAAAAAGTTACGAGGAAGAATCGAAATTTCGTGCATGACTCTTCGACACGTTTCTAAAACTATCAGCGTTTCGTTGCAACGGTATAAGTCTTTGAGTTGCACTGTGCAATAAGAAAGACTCTTCGAGTTTTGTAACCTTCTTTTTGTGAGTGCATTTCTTTTGCCATCATATCCTTTATTCTCATGAGCAAACTGAAGCGCTCCAGTTAGATCTGTTGTTCCTCCAAGAAGGGCGGGATTAAGCTCCGTGCGTCTTAAAGGAATACTTCAACAAAATTTGAAATATACCCGTCGTGTTTAGAAGTAGGTTGAATATGATCCACAATGTCCGCAAATGTCATCGCACCGTTGTAGTTTGAGCCTGATGGCTGTACTTTTTTTGTCATAAACGGCCCACTCTGGCAAGTGCTCGGAAAGCAGCCAGAGGAAAGCTCGTGCCATCCGGCGCAATCGTGACGTAGCCTGTCTTGGTACGAGCAAAGCTACGGCGAGGCTAACGTAGGATTCGTCACTCGGTGGCGTCAACGTGTTAATCACGTTACAACCTAACCGTTCGAGACGCCCGTAAACTGAACGTCCTCACCGCCATGCTCACCCCCGTGACCCCAGTCTGCGTGACCTTACTGATCCCGCGCCGCGCTGAGTAATCGAGTTAACGTGCTCTATGGTGTCGCGATGGCCGCGAGGAAGAACAAACGTTTGCAGCGAAACCAGGGCACCTAGGATGGACATTTACGTGCACGTTTTAAAGGGTCACGAAAGTGACGTATGGGCGTCTGATTGGTGGAGGCAATTGCCCCCACCAATCAGACGCCAATACGCCACTTCCGCGACCTTTCAAAATGTACATGCAAATCTACAACCTAGCCCTCTAGCGAGGACGAGGACATCGCTTGTTCTGCGATGGTAACAGGCTGACGATTCGGCCTACAGCCGTATATCTGCGACCCCTCTTCGTTGTCTGCGTCTGAAGGAGATGGGCCGGAGGCGTCATCATTAGCCCGGCGTGTGGGCACCGCGAATCGGTAAGTTGGCCCTCATTGTATTTTCCTCCGTCCGACAGGCATAGAGTATACCGGAGGCGTTGTCAGGACTATAGTGTACCATGGGGCCTCCGCGCGCTTCGGGATCTCGGAGGCCAGGAGAGTACAGGCATGGTGAACCGGTCTCCAGCAGAGCGGAGCTGCTCCGTCGTTAGCCTCTAGTTCTAGGCGATACAGACATCGTTACTACCGTGTCAATGTTCCCAGACGGCCATTATAAAACGAGGCTTTAGCGACATCTGCCAGGTGCGACTTGGTAAGCGTTTAATTTGTTTTAAAAATTCGTTTTCGTGTCTTTCTTAACGAGAGATTGGTGTGTCCGATGCCATACTGCTCACTGGAACACGCGGATACTATACAATTTCGTTGTATAGTATCCCTTAAAACTGCACGTTTCGTTATTCAGTCCTCACTCTGGCATATCAAAAGTGACCCCTCGGTAAATTCCTCAAAAATAATTGTTCACATGTATACACGATTATAACTGATTTACCTGGCGATTCAAGTATCCCACATCTTTCGCTCGGCTTCGTTTACTCACTTTTCAACCAATGGTCGGTAGCAGGCTAAGAGCACAGTAGATGCAGCGCCTCGAGCCAAAAAACTGAACTTTTGGCTGGTTTATGCCAATGATTTTATTCAGAAAAAGTTTACCTTGGGTAGCTATACGAAGGGGGCGCCCCCCCCCCCCCCCCCCCTGCCTAAGTCCGCCCCTGGCTGGAGGCAGAGCATTTACTGGTTTCTTAGCCTGTCACCTACTATAGGCATTAGTCAGATCAACCCCATCACTTGTCAAGTATCTAAATTTTGAGATGTCGGGCTCGGTTTGTTCATTTTTATTTTCGTTTTTTGTCCAAGCGCTATCTGCATCTCCACGTTCAAGTCACTCGTGTACTCCATCATTTGGCGTGCTCCCACACGTTCCGAACTTCTTTTCCACGATTCTTAACCCGATCTCTAAGCTTGACTTATTTTCATGATGTTTTTTAATTTTGAAGCACGAAATGCATTATAACGAAAGCCCCTACTTCTCGGGGATTGCCCGTCCGTCCGTCCGCAAGTCCGTGCACACCCCGTGGCAGGGCATGTCGGCACACGGGTCGGTTACCGGGGCAACCATAGGCGTGCGCACGAGGGGGGGGGGGGGGGGGAACTGCCCCTCTAATCATCTAGGGGGGGGGCGCAAAGTTGGCCCGACTCGAGGCGCGACTGCGCCGGCGGTATGATTTCTTTTCGACGGCATAAAACACCGACGGAGGGCGCCTGGGAAACCTCGCCCCCCCTAATGAAAATCCTGCGCACGCCTATGGGGCAACGTAGCAAAACAATCCCCATGAGCACTTACTCAGAATTACCCCAATGTATATGCTGATTTCCCACGAGGAATCGAACCCAGAACCTCGCGCTTCGCTGCCCATCAATCTACTCTGCGCCAGCTGGACGACTTTCCACGTGCACCAGCCAAAGTGTAGGCCCTCCGACTACAGTTACCACGTCCGATACTCACCGTATACTGCATGCTGATGTTATAGAAGAGGGTGATGGCAATCAATAAAACAATATGTTCCGCTCACTCCCGGAAACGACCCTTCAATGTTTTCTAAACAAATTCGAGCGAACTCTCTTTTAAAAACAATGCATTCCACGCATTAGAGGACTTGGGAGATAAAGACCTCTACCGATACTTTTATGATTATTTTCACCGCAAAGAAATTTCCCTTCCTAACTCCACTAGCCCCCCCCCCCCCACGCAATATGGAAATGATAAGACAGGCTTTTGCTCAACCTTTTTGTTTTTTTCTTCAACCGTCTGGTTCGCCGTATAACCTGGCGAGTTTCCGCAACCTGTCGCGTAAAAAGGGCGTTCGAGTCCGCGCATCACAAAGCCGTCGCTGCGAGAAAACACAAAGGACTGGTTCCGCGCGGTCTCGCCCACCCACCACCCACCCATGCGACTTCTCGGCACGAGGTCGAAGGCGACGTCTGCCGGGTCGCGACCTCTGGGGGGAGAGGAGCCAGCGCGTTCCATTCGCGGGATAAGCGTCCGTCAACTGTCAAGGCGACGGCCCGGCCGTCCGGCGGTCGCACACACGCACAATTGCGGCGAACTCGTGGGCAAGACGCTACACCCCGTTCCGGCCCTCCTAAGCTGACAGTGCGGAGCGAGCTAAGCGCTCGCCGGGCCAATTCATCCCGCTCGCTCCCTGCGCGTGAGTTTGGGCCGGGGCGCGATCACGTGGTCAGAGCTAGACGCGTGATTGGTCCAACGAGCGCGTGTAGCTTCCGCCGCAGTGTCAGCTTATAGGCGTGAACGGGGTACAGGAATCCCGTGGGACAAGCAATCGCCGGAGCCTGCTATTGTTTACACGATCCAACAAACCCTGTCGGAGCATCAACTTCCGCAACGCGGCCTTTAGAGAAACGCGCGCGCGCTTTGTTAAGATAAACAACGATACAAAAAACAATTTTTTTAAAACTTTCTTTCTTTCTTTTTAGACTCCGAGAAGAATCGGTTATAAGAGAATTCGCTGTTTGTTGTGGCATAACGCGTCGTCTATTATGTGGTGCAAAACAAATGCTTCGACTCAAATGCAGAAAAATATAGAACCGGCTAGGGCGGCAGCGAATATTTTTTTAATTATTTATTTTACATTTTATAAAAGAAGTATCGTGGGCGTCGTTTTCTCCAATTCTCGCAATACGGCCGGGGTCAAAGGGGCCAGTGCCGTCGTACGCAAAACGTAACAAAAAAATGAATACACAACACAAACAAAAGGAATCCTGGCTACGTGCCCACTTATGCCAACTGCGCACATCGTTTGAATTCAGGGAACACGATTTCAAGGGGAAGGCTTGCTTTTGGTGATTTTTGTTTGCACAAACAGAAAATATCTCGAAAGAAAACAGCGGTGGGCTAGCTCTCGAGGTGTTACGTAGTCACACACATTGCCTCGTGCGAAGAGTAAACAGAGGAACAGTGTTTGACCATATGCCTGCCAAGCTGGGGCCTTCGACGCGCATCAGATTCGACGGCGAAAGGATGTGTTGGGCCTCCACGTCGCGTAGCAGTGTAAGGGAGGAGGAATAGCGGAAGTACCGACGTCCCGTTGACCAAGGTGGTCGTCCCAACTGGTGCGAAGGAAAAGCGTTAAACAGTCCAGCAGGTTCTTACAGACGTTATAGAGGACAGGCGGATACTAATTCATTTGGTAATGTAAAAAAAAAAATATTGGTAAATTGCGCGACACTTTTAGCGTGAGTACGACGTAGGTGACGCTCTTTCGTATCTGAGTAAGAGTCCGTGTGTGTGTGTCATGACGAGCACGAATCCATCATTTGAGTTGGTGCTCCAAATAAGTACTTTAACTGCACCGTTATTTCTGATAATAGCCTTTCGATTCCCAAATAAAGACGCGCAAAAACCCGGCAGGTGCTTGTTCGTGTTACGTGCTTTAGACTTTGCGTACCTTTTCAACTTGTTTTTTCTTTCAATTTCGTTCGATTTTATTTCAGTTAATTCTTCCAGAAATCACTCGCAGTGCCAATCTGCCATAAAAGCCTCTCACGAGGGCGCCTATAGCTTTCGCCTGTAGGAACCGGAGACCAATTTTGGAAGTTTCTACAACAGAGAGGGCCACCGTGGCAACACGATCCCCGACCAAAAACGAGACTACGATACCTGTAAAGGGACAATAGGGAGTTTTCGTAGATCGCTTTCGCCATCCCACTACACTCTCGGACAACCCGCTACGATACCCGGAACTCTACAGTCACTGAGTCAACGCAATCGGCGCGCAGGCGCAGTAGCGGCTTCTTCGTTGCGGAGGGCTTCGCGGAGGGGGAAACGCGTTCTACGAAAACTCCCTATTATGAAACATGCTTGTATTTCGGGGTCGACTTCTCAAAATACAAACACGATTTTATGTCGCGCTGTCCGTTTATTAGACTTAGCTGGTTTTAGATTATTTTGTTTCTTATCCTGCTCGCCCGCGCGTCGCTTCTTGCAAACGTTTCAGGCTCGCTCCCAAGTGAAAATCAATCTCGCGACGGAAAATTTTGGAGATCAGTGTCTGTTCACGGCAGCTCGATTCTGGCTTCCTTTCCGTAAGGAACGAACCACCTGCCCGAGTGGCTCTTTTTTTACCGGATGGAACGAAAGTTCTCAGAACAGCCGCAGTGAGCAACGTTGGACCTAGCTGGTGGCGCTGACAGGCAACAGCGGTAAATGCTAATGATGGGGTTGCATTTGCCCTGCAAGTAGCATAAACATTCGCCCGTTCACGACGTCCGTGCCCCGTGCAGTCCTTCGACTCGAATGGCGGCACAGCACTGAAATGAGCTGTCCTCGGGAGCGAATATGGCGGCGGAGCACTCGCTCGTGGCAGGTGTCATGCGGCGTTCTCATAACAGCGGTTGGCGGTGGTTGGCGGTACTTGTAGTAGGCGAGGTGTCCGCTGGGTCGCGCTTCCAGCGACCAACTCGGAAAATACAACTGGATGGCAGTTTCTACGCGCCTCCTGGTGAAGCGGCTGGCTGTAGCGAAGCGACAGTGATCAAAAGGTTGAGCAAACTGTATAGTAGACGCTTAAAAAAAGAAAAAGAAAAAAAAAGAGTAATTTGGTAGTTTGATGTTTCTTTAACGTTCTCAAACTTGTCAAGGCGGCCTCCACAGAACGAAACCAGTATAGTATATGTGCTATAGTATACCATAACTTTAATATAAGAGAACAGCGCCGATAGACAGGATATCGAGTCGCGCGCGCGCAGCATTCCGGCCGTGCTTGACCGTTACCAAAGTGGGGTAGGGGGAAAGGGGGAGGGGTCGTGAATTCCGCGGAATCGCCGACTGGAGACAAGTTTTGAAAACTGGTGGTCAGGGAAAAAGGTGTAACAAGAAGGCGGCCCCCGGGGGTAAAAAGGAAAAAAAAGAAGAAGAAAAGAAAAAGATCACCACATGTTGTCTGAATGCGCCCAATGATGCGTGGACACCGGAATGGAAGGCGGTTATGGCCGCAGCAGTGTGAGGTCTCCTGCGTCCTTGACGGGGCGAGAGCGCAAAGGCTCATGGCACCCCCCCCCCCCCAAAGAAAAGAAAAACACGTACAAAATAAGCACGAACAACAAAAACAAAAATCACCAAGCGCGGCGAGAAGGTGGAAACGGTAACAGCGGACATATTTTTTCTCCAAGGACTGCACTGAAGTTCGCTGTCGCGCTTACGACAGGTTTTCCGTGGGCTAAAAGCTCGGGAACAACTTCCTCCTCCCCTGAATGATAATTAAAAAAAAACAACAAAAAACAAAACAAAGAGGCAGCGTACAGGAGGTACGCTTGGTTGGATGTGGTTCGGGTAACGAGGGTTGTGACATAGCCGGTGTTTTGAAGCGCACGCCATGCCAGTCGTGTCGAGTTGCAACCAATTCGTGTGAAAGGAACAACCCGTATACTTAGAGCGCCAAATGTGTACATTTAAGGAGTGATCCAGGTGCGCTTTATCTTATACTGTCGGAAAATGTACGTACATATAGACCTTTGCAGTGCGGCCTCCGGCAGCCGCCATCTTGCTGCTGGTGTGGGTAGATCGTCTGATATTTGAGCATTGCTGAGACCATGAGTACACTCTCAGAAAAATGGGGTGTAGTACTTACACCCCTTGTCCCATGTATAACACCCCAAAAACTACAATTCCACGTTCAGTCCACTGACGTCTAACCGACGTTGCCAACTTTCACGAGCGGCTTGATAGTCGAGTGGTACAACTTATTAAAATAGCTAATGAACGCATTAAAGGCTTCAGAGAAACAGTCAAGGTTTTGTTGGCCCTGCAAAAACATCAGTATTTTTTGTTGTTTTTTCTCTTGTAGCCTTTGAATACATACGTTAGCTACTTAGTAGTATCACACAGTTAACAAGCCGCTCGTAAAATTTGGTATAGTCAGTTCAACGTCAACGTACTGAACGTCGAATCGTAGTTTTGAGGTGTTATATTTGGGAGAAGGGTGTAAGTACTACACCCCCTATTTCTCAGAGTGTACGCCTCAGCAATGTTTGACGATCAGACGATCTTTCCAGACCAGGAGCAAGATGGCGGTGCCCACAGGCCGTACTTGCAAACGTATAGTTTCGAGAGAATTCGTCGATTAACCGAGGGCGGCGAGCGGCGACATTCCAGATTTCAGACAGAAAACGTTTCGTCGCGATCGTATTTCAAGCATGTAGTTCGCTTGGCAATGGGCCGAACGCTTTTTGTTTCAATTAGATAACGATGACTCTAGACAAACGCATTGTTTGCAGACAAGTCAGCGTTTGTCCACACCGGGTGTGCGCACTGCGCCTGCGCAGAAACCACATTCCCGTGAAGCGTGTGCGCATGCGCAGTGCCGACAGCAGCGCCACCGACAGCGACGTGACGTCAGAGAGTTCAGTTGGTGCATATATTAGACCTTTCCAATAGTCGCTTTCTGGGCGCTGCCATCTTAAATTTGTTTCCTGGGCTGTGAGAGGTATTCTGACTCCTGAGGGTGCGTAGTAGCTCTCTTCCACGAAAAGGCCGGAAAGGTCTATAGGTACTAACATGTTAAGATACGCAGGCGGGGGCTTATCATGTATACACACTTCTTGCTTCGTTCGCTCTTCGGAGTTCTCACCAGCACACTTACATAAACTAGAATCATAAGATATGAGCGCCTGAAGAAGAGAACAAAAAAATTGCAACATGCCCATAAGGGATATCTTTTTTCTTCCCTAATGTACACCTTTCCAGCGCGTATCACCAATACCACTTAGAAGACAAGGCCTGCGCGGAGAGCAAGTCGTCTGTTTCTTGCGGTGACGTCAGAACGACGCCGAGCTCTGATTGGCTTTGATTGAAAGGATATAGTGGGCAGATCTCAACGCTGGATGCCAGAAGGTCTACTACACCATTTTCTTTTTTTTCAATCAGCCAATAAGAGCTTGGCATTCTGACACCATCGAAATCTCTGGGCAGGAAGCAGCAGACGAACTTGCGCTTCTCATTGCACAAAAGAGAGATATACTTCGAATTTGCAGAACCGCAGTCCTGTAGACGAAAATGGCAGCGCAGACGGCGATTATTTAGATGGCCACCTGGACTGATCTCACTGTTTGTAAACACGCGTGTTTTCTCTCGGGCGTTTCGTCTAATGTAAACAAGTGTGTGTTTCATATGACGGAACACAGGTTTCCTCCGTGTTTGTTATTTCTAGGAGTAGCAAATGCAGTCTTCAAAAACACCACCCACATTATTTCTCCCGCTCCGTCTGTAAACTCGGACAAAGATCAATATACCTGAAAACGAACCGCTCCACCGCCCGACCTTACCACATCGGCGGCTTAACGTCTGACAAGAAAACGAGTTTCCGTGATTGATAGTTCGCAGTGTTGCGCAAGGTGCCACACTGCCCGCTGCAACCTACGGGAAGGGACGTCCTCCTCAGGTAATGCACCAGAACGTTCAAGTCAGAGTAAAGTGTCACTCAAGACTAGTTTACGGATTCGGGGTCGCTGTGGCTAGTCCTACATCACGCTTACCCAACACGCGTCATGGACATTTCCCATACAATCTCCGATACTGCCGCGAAGTCGAGACGGTACCGTCGTATTTTTTACTGGTTAGCTCGGAATGATATATAGCTATAAACCAGACGAAGGATTCTCATGTATGTCACACACAAAAAGACACCCCACACAACAAGGAGCCGATACATCGGCGGCGGCGACGGAACCGAAAGCAGGTTTCGACGCGAAAAACAACGAGAGTCCTCGTTTCGTCGGGGCCTCAGAGAGATGAAACAAGGCGCGGCGTGTTCACGGTGAGACGCCCGTCTCTTTTCGGCCGGGGAAACAGAAACCTCGACGCTTCGCAACGGATACCTCCGTAATAATCCTCGGGTGTCTCTCTTATTGCCCAATAGTCTTCGTTCTACAACGCTTCGCGGTCCGAAAGAACAAAGCGAAAGGGGAACGGCACTTGTGCGTTGAGAGCGCCGCCCGACAAAATATTAAAACTCAAACCTCGTTCCTGCCCGCGTCCAAACAACTCGGGTAAAAGCGTAAGCATGAAAAAAAACGTAAAAACACGTGCAAAGTAACCGTGAGTTGAACTTATTTCAACTATAATAGTACGAAAAAAAAAATATACTGGTACATTTTTCGGTCGAACGAGGGTGGCATTCATAAGTGCGCTGTGCCGAAAACCCATGCTTGAGAATAAATTGGTATGACATCTTAAGATAAAGACACAGCCTAGCCTGGTGAAACGCGGGGGACAAACGAGGGTTTGAAGAAAAAAGCGGTGTTGTGTCTGTCCTGTTTTTTTGTTTTTTTTTTCGATCCCCACTTCTGCCCGTTTCGATCCGGATGAGCATATCGTACCGGCGTGCGCTCGTGTAGCACTACAGCGTGGTGCACGTTTAAAGACCCCAGGCTAGCGGTTGTACTGCACTGGCTAAGTTTCTCACCTACGGCGAGTGACTCGTCGCAACTTTGAAATGGCTGACCGTATACGCTGTCTAAATATCCTCACAACCCCAATTATTATTGTCCTGTTTTTTTTTTCTTTTTTCCCTGATCCCTATTTCAAGGTTAAGCCGTTGCAACGTCTCCCCAACCATACTGAAAGCTGTGACGAGGACTACAAAAACTTGCCAAATGCGTACCAAAACTAACAGAAGAAAACTACTCCAGGGTGAAGTCTCGAAAACACAGTTTTTTTTTCTGTTTGAAATGAACCGAAACGTATTCAACAGGACCTTAGCTCCTGAAATAATACATACCCAGATATTTTTTACTGTGCTCACAAACAGATGATGCATGAACAAGCTAAAATCGGGTATTAGACACATCGACGTCAAATTTCGACCGGTCGAAAACATGAATACGCCACCTCGAATTATGGTTACAAGAATATGACCGGAAAACTTGGAGTACTACGAAGGTCTATCGCAAGGAAGGTTTAAAGGGATAGTAATTGTTCGTTCGTTCGTGTGTGGTGTACTTTGGTTCTGCCAAGTTCGGCAAGCTGATGGTCGTTGAAGTCCTCAGGAGGCGATGGAGACTTTGCGAGTTCTTTGGCGAACCAATTTATTTTGCAAACTATGTACATTTGTACAAAGTAGGGGACATTAGCATATTGGCATCGAACAGGTCTAACAGATGTCCAAATCAGTCCAAAATCGACCTCCCTCGCCTCGTCCGAGGCTTTTGAAGGCACTCACTTCCTCGCCCTCAGGGAAGTTTCAACCAATAGTTTCAAACTTTTTCGAAGTCACATGGCGTCAACCTTCCAATGGTCGGCTGGAGGCCGACCCGGCCATCAAGTTTGCAACGGCCACAGCTGACAGCTCCGTAACATTGGCACAACCTTGGGTTCCAGACAGAGTGGCGCCACACCAGAGCTCCTGGCCCGAAACTCCATCGTCACCAGCGTATCCTCTGGGACGCTGGAGCACACAAGAAAACACGCGCACATACAAAACAAAAACGCTCCCTTCGCGGAAGAGACAACGTCTTCTACGCGGGGTGCCTGCTCGGGAGGACCGCGGTCACCCGTCGAAAGTAAAGAAAACAAAGACAGCCCGGGTGCGTCCGCTTCCCTCTTCCCCACACCCCCGCTCGGCCGTGGTGAGGGGAACCCTCGCGACTCCTTTACAGGGATACTGAACCAAACATTTTAGTGTCCATAATAAGCGGCGCACGATCTTTCCACGAGCCAGCAACCGCCGGTGTGCGCGAGCACACGCAAAGAAATTGACGTCATAGTCCTCCATTCACCCTTAAGATGACAGTGAAATGTATGGGCTTCGGGGAAAAGGAGGGTAAAGAAAGGCTTTTCATCTCCACAAGTGAAAGCTACGTGTTTGTTAGACCAATTATTCGCCTACCTTTAACACAAGGCCTCACTGTGGTGATGAAAAGCCTGTCTTTATTTTCGTTTATCCCCGGAGCCCACACATTTCACTGTCATCTTAAGGGTGAATGGAGGACTATGACGTTGATTTCGTGGCGTGTGCGTGAGCATACCAGGGGCTGCTGGCTCTTGGAAATAACGTGCGCCACTTATAATGAACACTGAAATGTTTGGTTCAGCATCCCTTCAAAGCTTCTGACTGAATTGAACGACTGCAATAAACAAATTTAAAAAATACATCTATCTAGAAAAAAAAAAAAAAGCACACGCAGATTTATAGGTGGATTTAGTCACAGGATATCACTCAATAAGCACATCGTAATTAATTTGTCGGCCAACAGTCTGAGTAAGGACGAGAAAACATTCATACAAATCAGGTGTCAACATTTTCAATCCGTATCTTTTCATACGCCATGCAGAGCCAAGCTGACAAGTTGACGAAAGCTACGCGTTCGTCGAACCAGAAAACCGTCAGCTTGCGTCAGGGGTCTGATCTTGGTCAATGTGAGAGCCAGAGCGTTTTCGACTTCTGATTGGACGTAACGCCGCAGCTTGCGCGCAATCAACCAATGAGAGATTTTCGACTCGCTCGCGAGTTCACGATCAGGCAAACGTTTGGTGAGAGCGTCTCACCCAGGGTGTAAGATAGACAGGTGGGGAAACGGCCCATAGAAGCCTACCGCAGCGCCGTGACCGGATTGTGTACTCGTCTGCTTGCGGGTACCCTCGGTTTGCGACAGAGGAGAAAAAATTGGAATCGGATTTGCATGGAACTCCATGGAAGAGTGCGCAAAATAAACCGAGAGCACGACAGTCCTTCATTGAAAACCCACGAGACACCATCACCGTCAGTTTAGCCGGTCGCCACCGGTCGCCCACCCGGAGTGAGAGTTCGCGGTGCTCCACATAGATGGCGCCACAGAAAAAGAGAAAACCGAGGGGGACACAATCGGGTCGCTCATTTGGCTCTCGTTTCCCCACCTGTCTATCTTACACCCTGGTCTCACCATGGACACAACAAGCGAGAAAGGTCCCGCGGCCTCTGATGCGCTTTCTTTGCACTCCACCCACCGGTCGATGTCAGCTTGTGTACTGCAGCAGAGCGACCCCAGGCTTGCAAACGAAGCGCGAGTTGTCGATGGCTTCCAACATGAAATAGCAGACGATCACAAACAATTTCAGCCCGCGTCCGATCTTACTTTGCCGGGGCGCTCGATTCGTAGCAGACAATCAACTTTTTTTTTCCTCGGTCTGTTAGCAGATGACGTATGGCATTTTCTCGTTTTATTTCCGATTGCGAATGACGCTTCGTAGCAGACAAACCGTATTCTTCGCTAGCGTGAGCAAACGAGACCGTCAACGAACGCAACCTATGTTGAGGGCAAGTTCGCCTGCTTCTTGCACACGGGTCGCGGTGACGTCAGAGAGACGCCGAGCTCTGATTGGCTCCGACCGGAAGGATAGTGGGTAGACCCACAAGGCAGCTAGCATTGAGCTCTACCAACTATCCTTCCAAGCAGAGTCAATCAAATCTCGGCGTCTCTCTGACGTCACCGCGACCCGTGTGCAGAAGCAGGCGAACTTCCGGCCCCGTTCCGTGAGAGGCAAATGAAGATTCGAAGTGTCTAGCGTTACGTCCGACGTAACCCAAGTTACGTCCAAATCTCCGCCTTCCCTAGGTTCACGGGGGAGAGAGAGGAGGGCGGGGGGAGGGGTTAGGTATACGCGTTTCAGTGCTCCGTCCGGACGTAACGCTAGCCACAGCGAATGAGATTTCCCTCTCGCGGTGAGCAAGACCGGACCCGCGGGTGATTACGCTTTCGCTCACAGAGCGGGGTCAGATGATAAAAAGGCAGGTGTCTGAGTGTTCCAGCGAGCACGTCGCTTGCACCGCCCTGATGCCTTAATGATGAACAGACAGATTTTTCCATTCAATTTCACGAGGCAAATCAAATCCCATCTTGATCTCCAACATATCTGGCGCGTCTGTTTTCCCGCGAAGCATAAAGACCCAATCACTGTAATCTATCGCTCGGCGAAGGACACAGATTCAGTACTAGCGGTTATCTTACTCAAAAGTCATAAGTGATTTTAAGAAAATTTAAATGGGAAAATGGGACTCATATTCGCCCGATTTCGGTAACTGCCACCACAGAGCCCCGTGTATTCGAGGGTCCTGTCGGTCGCCATTTTGCCACAGAAAATTTCAGAAAATCGTTTACAAATTTTGAATAAAATAAAGGTTAGTGCTGAAACTTTGACGTCTTGTTCGGACCGTTCCAACGCTACATTTGGGCGGACGGAGAATGAGCGTTCAGCGATGCGTAATTTATTCATGCCAATAAGGAATAAAAAAACAACAAAAAACCAAAACCTGTGAAGTCCTTTTTTTTTTTTGGAAGGGGGCGGGGGCATTTTGTAGAAAATAGATAAATTAACAATCTGCGGTGTGACACTGGAGCATGACGTCTGACGTGCTTTTATCGTGCTCAATGCCAAATCGCGGACTGTCTTTTTTTTTTTTTTGCTAGGTTTACGTTTAGTTGCGTCATTCGCCGAAAAAGAAGACGCGCAAGATATTTTCGAGGGCAGCAGGGCGGTCTAACAAAATAAAATACAACAAACAGGAAGTCTCTTGAGCTGCCCATAAAGGAGGATTCACACAGGGAATGCTTTTCGGGGAGGAACATGTGCATGACGTCAGTGGTCGGTGCCCCGAGAAGTTTGCGTGGCGCCCCTTACGGCGAACCGGGGTGACGTCACGGCGAGGAGCGAATTTTTCCCCGACTCGCCCCGCTCGCCCTGTGGAGGCTGTGACGACGCTAGCTGTCGGCGCGCTCGTTTCTATTTAATTTTTTTTTGGCGTGTTTTTCGTAGGAAGTGTACAATTTTTATATTTGGCTTTATTGAGGTATCGCCTGTAGCTGCAGGCGAAACTTCAACCAACATTTTAAGCCTGGTTGACAGGGCAGGCAACGCATGAATCACAGCTGGTATATGAAAAAAAAAAATATGGCCACAATTGCAGGAGCATCACTATAGATTTACATCTCACACAATAAATGCTGCTGATGGTCTGAATGAATTGGCAGGTTATGTATACTATTTTTTTTTGTATCTCTCTTTTTAAACAATATCGCCGAAACAGAAAAGCTGCGTGCTGCTCGAGCAACATGCTAAATACAGTCTGGGCCATGGAGAGAGAATCACAAGTAAGACAGCATAAGTACAGGGGCAAAGTAAAAAAACAAGGAACATTTATTATATACATTGCTCGCATTTGACCTTTGCTTGATTCGGATAGTATTTCAATGGACTACACGGGTGGTATCTGTGGACTTGTTTATATCAACCCTCAAGTAATGTATAACAAACGTAAGCGAAGGTGTCTAGCTCGTTATTAGCCCCTTAAGCCCTAAAATTGAGATTGTACTTAAATCGAATTGTCCTGAAGCTAAAATACCAGATGTTTTTCTCACGCAGACTGTCACCCTTCACAGGTTCCACATTTTCTGCTACTAGTGCTGCATCTACCACTGGACAGACGTTCGAATGCTTGCTTTTACGCCTGTTTTCCTCTGTTGTCAGAGAGTCCAGCTGTAGGGAGTTTGGAGGCTGAGGAAGCTTTTGGGGACCTGCAGCAGTGTCTCTTTTAATTGGAAATAAATGACAATTCTAACTAAACGGTGTATTTTCCGAATACCCAAGGCTGGAATAAAGAATGTCAGGAAAAAGTATAAACATTCCAAATTACGGTACTATTGCTGTGCATATTTTGGGCAGTTCAATACATATCATACAGGCAACTGGGGGCAATTCGGCCATTTTTGCTGCTACCATACAAACTAATTTCCAGTAATTGTGCATCTTCTAAGAAATATGCTTGCATAGGTGTATAAACTATATAATTAATTCACGAAGAAGCTACATTTATGTAAAACAACCCTGTTCCACGAGCACTTCAAAGATCATCAGACGAACCAGCGCATGCAGAGTGGCAGCGCAGAGTCGGGGTCGCGAGCTAATTTGCCGACCACCCAAAGGCCCATGATATAAATGCCACTTCAAATGCCTTGAAAGCGGGATGTAATATCGTCCTAAATCATGAACATGCAAGGAACAGGATTCCAGCGTCTGAAACACTTCACCGACCCCTCGCAAGGTTGCCTTGTGTCGTGTGGACGGACAGGGAGGTTCATCGGCGGAATCGCCTCCGCCGATAGCTTTCGGGATTTGTAACTCCATCTTAAAGGTAAAAGGGACAAGCAGGCTTATAACATGTACGGAAGCACGTCAATATCGGCCAAACTCAACGTCTTGTACACCGGGTAAACGAGGTCCAGCTCCTCGAAGAGCTTGCGACACACAACGCCAAACCAGGAAACCGGTGCTGGGAAGCGAGCCGATGCGAGATCGCGGAGCGGAGTCCTCCGCCTGACGTCACGGTACACCTCACCCAATCAGGGCGCGGCGACCGCAGCGCCGCTCGTGTTCGCTCTCGGGGCTAATACTCCCTTGCCGTGTCAAGCATCCACACGAACGGCGGTTAGCCGAGAGGGATGTCAGCGTCATCAACAGGACTCGGTGCGCGCTGACGACGGTAGAAAAAATGGACGCGTACATGAAACTGCGGTACACGATTACGGCAGCAGCGCCACTAAACGCGGAAAACAACAAACTAATTTCTGTTGAAAAAAAAAGTTTTTTGAATGGGTGGATGTAATACTGTTGAGACCCACTTTATAACGAAGTCAACGGAAATCGGAAATCACTTCGCTATATCCGCTATTTCGTTATAACCGACTTTGGTTAACGAAGTGCAAAAAGGAATGGAAAATCGTGATCGCTTCGCTGTAGCCGCTAACTCGTTATAACCGACTTCGGTTATAACGAAGCACAAAAAGGGATGGGAAACTGTGATCGCTTCGCTGTAGCCGCTATTTCGTAATAACCAAACTTCGTTATAAGAGGTCTCGACAGTACAAAAAGAAAAAGGAGCGGCTTGAGGACGACATTGATGCGTATCGAAGACTATTTCGTGTGCCTCGGATGACATGCGCAACGGCGCAGGCCACAACAAGTTAGGCGATGCCGATGCCATTGCCGGTATCTCGCCGAGCAAAATTTGTAAGGTTGCCAGACACGCAAACAAAATACCGCCAATTCCAAAGAGATTCCGCGCCAAGGCGGGGAGCGGTTGTGCAGCCCGAGCAAAAGCTGTAAGTAGCCGGTCTATCTTTTCTATTTCGGCTTCTCAGGTGAATACGAGAATTAAATTGTCACGCTGCTAACAACACAAATAATATATATATATATATATATATATATATATATATATATATATATATATATATATATATATATATATATATATATATATATATATAAAAAATTTTTGTGATGACTTGGACGCTTTGCACACGCGACAGATTAAAGCCGCCATTGCTGACCTCCTCTTGTCTTACCAGATGCCGAGTCCGTGAAGCGGGAGCCTAACGAGCTTTCACAAAGACCAATGCTGGGGAGTGGGACACCGTAGAATCTAGAATGCCAATAACCTTTTGTGCTGCGGTCATGATGAAGTGAAGTAAACGCAATAAGAGCAAAACAAAAATTGAAGGTCGGTTATGGCGGCGTGCATTTACACAGCTGCTGCAAATCGTCTATACAGCCTCACCTAAAAGTGAAAATAAAAATCCCCAGGAAATCTTACCGGTTTATTCGAAAACAAGCGTAAACAAATGTTCAATACCAACAACTGCAAATGTACAAAAAAAAGAAATGCCTCGACGTTTGGGCAAAAAAGAGATGCGACCCGCTCGAGCGCGAAGTCCTTCAAACCAGCTTGAGAAACCAGCTCCGCGTTCACGTAAAGGAGTGGCATTATTGTATCCTTCTGAAAAAGGATCACCGAAGCGGTGCGCGTCACATCGTCAAAGAAATAAGAATTGTAATTGCATGCACGGAACGTCATTATAATTCGAGCCCCGCATATCTGCGGGTTACCGGCGAATCGTCCGCGGATATATCCGCAGTAAACTGGCGGATACGGATAAAAAAGAATCCAATTTGGTGGTTTGCGGATCGGATGCGGAGGTCCGCGGTCCGGATTGTGCATTTTTTGCCGAGGCGCCCCATAAACGTGTGCGGCCGCATAGGGTAGAGTGAATAAGCGAGTGATACTATAAAGTGCATCATCGAATGTATTGCGGAAGCATACAACTCGCTTAGATAAAAGGTGCCAATCAGGAAGAACATGGTTCTTTACGTCAAGAAAGATTTGATTCTCGCCGAAGATCGCTGTAGAACGTTCTATCTCGCCAAAAAAAAAAATGCTTTCCCTAGAAAAAGTAAAGAATGCAGGAGCATCAGTCGTCCCGGGAAAGCGTGTTATTGTTTGGCAGTTAAAGAGCGGAAAACGTTCTTGGGGCAAAGAGAACCCAAAACGCACAAGCCACAGGAAAGCAGAAGAGGCCTCCAAGTGGCTTCTTCGCCTTCAAGTAGATGGGGAGACTGAATTCGATTCTCTGGAGTGGAGGAACGTGCGCCAGCACGAGGTTCCGCACTTCATTCTTGTAGCGCAGTTCGTGCGTGCCACCCAGTGCCAGCCCAGTATCAAATGCATCAACGGAGAGAGACTTCAGATTAATGGATAGTAATTTAAGAAAGGCGAACCAGTCTGAATCCGTCCATGTCGACGATATTCTGTTTCTTTATACACAGCAACCTCGACAAGTGAAACCTTGCATATCTGTGCGTTCTCATTTTCTCAACAGTTCGCACTGAGTTGATTTTAAGCATATATGGTTGCGAGCATGCAGTTGAGGGTTCCTGTTTAAAGCTGCAACCGATAGGAAGTGTTGCCGTTATTGAATATTGGGATATATTCCCAGTTGTGCTCTCGCGCCTTACTGCATATACACGAGCATTTTGCAGCGGCGAGTGAGCGCCTGTCCTCTCCCACTTTTTTATTGTTTGGCCTAAATAAAATGACACAATGTTATTAGTCTGTCCTTCGTCAATTTTCATTTTTATAACATATACGTCTACTTGAAGTGGGTTTTACGGAGCAAAAAAGAAAATAGATAAATTGCCTTTGCTTTTGAGCGCATCTACAGGACAGAGTGTTCATGTCACGGACTCCCAAGACGATAACTGCGATCATCTTTCCAGCAATGCGAAGTGTCTCTGGAAGGAAGATCAATTATTTTATATATACGATCAAACAGAACACGATAAATTGACTTTCACCGCATTCGGTCACGAAGAGTTCGTTGTACAAAGGTATGTAGGCGGCTTAGAGGATACCATCCAGATGCTTTTTAAAAATTTTATTCATGCTTGATTTTATGATGTAAAATGAATGCACGGATTGAGAAATAAAACATCCGGGCAGGAATGAAGAAAGTCCCTAACTTGAGCTAAATACTATAACAATAAAAGAACAAGGGTCGTTTCAGCGAGAGAAAGTCGGGCTAATTCAACGCAAAGAGTTGGAGACGAGAGAGCAAGAGTCTTCCGCCTCGTCTGTCCCTGATCGCTGAGGTCGTCGGACAATGGATCGACCGCCTCAAAGTCGTTGAAGTTTTTCGAGCACTAACTCCGCTGTGTTACTTTGTTATTGCGACAAGTCTCAGCTGGAAAGATGCGACGGGATAATCGTGCCAGAGTACCGGTTATACTCGCCTGGAAACGCGAGACACAGAGAGCTGTGACTCAACAAACCGATAATTTAATAAACAACAACAACAACAACAACAACAATAGAAGCAGCAACAGCAACAACAACAACAACAACAACGGCATGACACACCGCATCAGTGGTCTTTTGTAGAAATATCAGACAGTCGCGAAAGCAGAGTGGCTCTGTTTGCATGAGTATTCTTTAAATAGAGGGTTTTAGAGTAGGGGGCTCGGGCGCTTTGGGTGCTTCGAGCAGCTTGGGGTCCCCAGGTGTTGGGCCTCCTATTCTATAACTCCCTAATGAAAGTTCTTTGAAATTCAAATCTAAATTGAAATTTATCGATTTCCCATTTGAACATGAAAACGGAGGGAGGCTGAGGAAAAAAGATGATCAAGCAGCTTGACGTACGTTTTTCAATAGTCGACTATCGATAGTTTTTCGATAGTCGACTATCGATAGAACTATTGATAGTTTTTCGATAGTCGACTATCAATAGTACTATCGATCGTTTTTTTTTACTATCGATGGTCAGATTTCTGGCGACTATCGATACTATCGGTAGTACCGTATCGATAGTTTCGCACCACTACAGCGAACACAGTTGCAGCACTGCCGCTCGCCTCCTTCCTCCTCTACTTCGCCCTAACTCCCGTCTTCGTCATCACTGAAAGCTGAACCAAAGTTGGGTTGGTAAGTGCTTGGGCTAGTTGGTGTCCCGTTTGAAAAAAATAAAGCGAGAAAAAAAAAGAGGGAGCGACGCAAACTACTAGTGTCGCAAAACTATCGATAGTAAACCGTCGACAGTACTATCGATAGGTTTACGATAGTCGACTATCGACAGATTTCCGATAGTCGATTTCCGATAATTTTCTGATAGTCGAATATCGATAGTACTATCCATAGCTTTTCCATAGTCGACTATCATTAGTACTGTCAATAGTTTTCGATAGTAGACTATTGATAGTACTATCCATAGCTTTTCGATAGTCGACTATCGATAGTTTTGCACGACCAGTGCTCGCACACACTGAAATAGACTACAAACAGAGTACACATGAACTAAGAATATCAAAAGCAACACAAATCAGAAAAAAACTATGACTTGATTCGAAACATGTCAACGATAATAAATAAATGAAACGAACTTTTTACATTCAATTTGTATAGCAAAACAAACATAACTGGCACGTCATGATAAAGTGCATTTTAGTTTTCTTGGCTCGCGCTCGTGCCCCATATCAGCACTGCATTAGAGCTTTCGTGACTGTCTACATAAACTCATAATGTAACAATCGCAGAAAAAAAAAAAAAACTTCAATATGCAGAAGGGTAATAATAATAACCAAAGTGCGATTATGTATTCTACTCAACGAGGTAGAGGGGCTTAGAGTGATAAACCGGAAGTTCGGAAGTGGCACCCCCCGGTTGCCGCCATTTTGTACGCAAAAGTGACCACACGTCACGTGACCTCACAAGAGCCGTGACGTCACCGGTAAGATGGCAGCGCCCAGAGCTGGGGAATGCGAGTCTGTTCGGTGCGCGGTGGCCGCGATGTGTAGCTGCTTTCCGACGACTTCGGTCTTCTTCGTGCTCGCTGACGCAGGTATAATGTGAAAATATGAAGAAATGAGACTTTATTACCTTTTTCCGCAAGATCGCCCTGTATCATCTGGATATTAACACCTGCGA
>JAZHYW010021606.1:0-65689 GCA_037355805.1 Ixodes ricinus
GCTCCCTTCACCCCGTTCAGAGCTTCGCTCAAACTCCCCCGAGCCACAGGGACGCCCGCAGCGTCACACCTCGCCGTCGAATCACCTAAATCATCACAGATCACCATCCCCGCGCGGTCGATCACCCTCTCCTATGATCTCTTCTAGCAGCGGAGATGCGCGACGCACTGGGGAAACTGAGTAAAGCGCAGTTCCCGGAGGCAATGAATCTGCGACTGCTCCCCATAAGCCTAAGTCCTCCTACGCCACCACAGAATGTCATACAAATTGAAGTAGAAGGTCTTCTCTTACGGGCGTTAGTGGACACGGGAGCTGCTGTTTTCGGTTATCGGGCAAGTATTTACGCGCAGGTTAAAAAAAGTTACCACGCCCTACATTGGCTCACGCTTCTAAGTGCATACAGGCAGAACAATCGCTCCTTCTGCCATGTGTGCACAGCTCGCATAAATATTCAGGGCAAGCACCATCACGTTGAATTTATTGTTTTGCCCACATGCAGCCATGATGTCATCCTAGGCTGGGACTTCCTTGCTGCAAGCAGTGCATTTATAGACTGTGGTGCACCGGAGTTGACCTTAGACATTGACAGTATCCTGGAACCACACGTCGATTACTCAAGTCAACGCTGCACGACCACAAGAGACACCCTGGTACCAGCACGCAGGTCCGTGAGTCTCTCTGTTATATCTGCCCACGCCTACACTGGCGACGCTCTTGTAGAATCTATGCCCGATGTCATCTGGAAAAAAAAAGGTGCCGTAGGTATCTTCTTGCCTCGCAACTTTGGCCCCTATATATATATATATATATATATATATATATATATATATATATATATATATATATATATATATATATATATATACGACTACAGCAGGCAAACCTCACAACTACTTCGTTCTTGTCGACATTTTTTGTGTTTTAATTTGTAATGTAATTGAATATTATAGGGTATCCCGAAAAGAAGCTACGCATCAGTCGAACGTTCACATTCTCCTCCCAAAAGTAGCGCTAGAGGTACGAACCAGATGCCAGATTTTCAGCTGGAACGGATATTGTTATTCAAAGGCAAAAAGTGATGTTCTGCAAATTTTGATGGGAAAATGGGGTTCATATTGGCTAATTTTCGGTTTCTGGACGCCATATGGATCCATGTATACGAGTGCTCTCTTGGCTACCGTTTCCCATTGACATTTGCCGAAAATCACTTATAACGTTTGAATAAAATATCGGTTCGTTCTGAAACTTTGGCATCTGGCTCTGTGACCTCTAGCGCTACACTTGGGCGGACAATGAGCGTTCGGCGATGCCTAGTTTATTTTTACAGTAAAAAAACAAAAAAAACTTATTTTTTTTAGAACACCCTATTTATATTTAATGTTACATCTTGTTCCTCGATGTCACCACTGACGGTCGTTTGTGGCAGCGTGCACCGCCCGCATAATGGACGAGCAACAATTCTTAGCTTTTTCTGGCGGTTGCGAGTTCAAATTTCACTTCAACTGCATAAATGTAGGCCTCGAGGAAGACAAATGTGCCGATGGCATCAGGTTCCAGAGCATTTCCAATGGAAGGCCTACACTCAGCGGAACAACACCGCATCCGAAGGCAACGCCACCTCGGAGGCGACACCACGATGGCTGGGTTGGATATTTACGTGTACTTTTTGAAGGGTCACGGAAGTGACGCTATGGTGTCTGATTGCTGGAGCCAATTTTCTCGCCACCAATCAGACGCAATTACGTCACTTCCCATTCGTTTCAAGACACACACTTAAATGTTCAACCGAGCGATCCTGAAGCTTCTGATACTGGGATCGATGGTGACTTATCTCCCGATTACAACAACGTTTTACAGCCCACGGCGGTCTTGTTGACGCTGGCAAGTGTTCTAGACACGATCATGCTCAAATTGGATATTCTCACCGCTGAGGTGAAATGTTTAATGGGCGGACAACCACATCCTCCGTTCCCAGTCGACCCATTTCTGTCAACAGTGTCTGGGACGTACATCTCGCTCAGCGCTACAGCCCCGCAACTACGCCCAGGCAGCGTCGTCCTTCCAATCGAGACAACAAAAGCCACCTATCCCAGGAACCTACGGCACAATGAATCAATCTTGGACGAGCCAAGGCGGCGCAACAAAAATAAAACAGCCTTTTGGGAATCGCGATAAGGGATCTACCCCAGCAGATCTCCGGTCAGCTGCGAATGGACGGCAAGAAAGTGACAACTTGAGTGACAATGATGGCTTTACCTTGTTTACTCCTCGTCGCCGTCAGAAACCATCAGTGGGGATCGTGAAAACATCCAGGGTGACCTCTGTTCCTCGTGGCTCCTATTCACAATGCTTGATAGGTGTCGCGCCTTGACTCCAACACCACTGAGTCAGATATTACCGATTTGATTGAACCAGTTCTGAACGAAAAGTCCGTCTGTTGTACGAAGTTGAAGACTAAGTTTCCTTCGTAGTCCTCTTTTCATATGTCTACAGACGACGTGTTGTTTGACCTATTCAACAGTCCCGAAGCATGGCCTGAGGGATGCATATTTCATAAGTTTCTAGGAAAGTTTGATCCCTCACGTTCTTTTGTACCGGAATCCCCTAACACCTCAGGGAATGGCTCGCACTTTTAAAAGTTACTACCATATTTTCCGAGGCTTGCGCACGAGAGCCGATGAATTTATGTTAAATGCTCCCTCTGACTGTTATAATATAATCTGGTTAAACCGTTTGTTAGTCGAGATTCCAAGCAATCTATATCTTCCCTCTTCATACACGTTTATCGAAAGGAGAGATTACTCATGAACTAGCCAGAAATTTCGTGGTGGTGTTTTAATCGCTGTTATGACCCAGTGCCTGATTGCAGAAGGGCAGATTTGGAAACTTACCAGGAAATTGACTGGACCGAAGTCTTAATCAATGACTGATTTAACCATATCATTGGGAACCATTATTGTCGTCCTCTTTTCGACCAGAGTATCTTCTGTAATCATCTACAAAGTCTGGAAACGAAAATTAGTTTTTTACAATATCGAGTCGATGTTCATGGAGATTTTAATCTGCCAGGTGTACATTGGTCGTCTAACAACGAAACCAATCCAAACTTGCAAACGAATAAGAAATTTGATTGCCTACTTGATTTTATTCAGTTCAACGAACTATTTTGAAGGTATAACGGCTGTCACTGATTCGCTAGTACGTCCGAATGTTTTTTACCCGCCATTTGTGTGTTATCTACGACGTCAAGAAAGATCAGAGTATTGCAGAATGATCCGAGATAAAATTACAACAAAGGTAATTATTAAAAAAATGTATGAGCTTTTCAGAAGCTATGATTGGTCGCCACTTCTGAAATATGAAACTGTAGACACCGCTACCGATGCTTTAACCCAGATTGTTAAAAAAGGGATCGACTTAATAATTCCAAAAAGTTGCTCTAAGCAATTTAAATATCTCGCCTTGGCTCTCTCAAGAATTAAAACTCTATTTCCGAAAAAAGCACTTTCATAAACTGTATTAGGGCAGTGGTCTAGACATGTGGTACACTAAGTTTAATATCTACCGGACTCTTGTAAGAAAATTACACAAACATAAAAAAAACAGGTCGACAAAGCAAAAATTGAAAGTTGTTTTAACTGAAAACATGATATGTTTTGGAAATATGTCAGGCAGCATACAAAGAAAAGAAATAACAATATATGTATACGGAGTGACACTGGTTACGTATCGTCTCCACTCGAAGTTACAAATCTTTTTTAAAACCATTTGTTTTAGTTCTCCTAGACAGATCTGTATACGGGTGGTGCAAAATTTAACAATGTCTCTTTTCAGGACTCACTGACTATCCGTCATGTTGATACGAATGAGGTTCTAGATGCAATCACAAAGCCTAATTCAAAGTTATCAGTGGTAATAGATATGATACCACATTTTATTGTCAAGGGTTGTGCCAATGCGTTCGCTCCTACTTTATGCCATAAATTTAAAGGGGCGAGGCAACTATTTTTTTGTATTTTGCGCAAATACCGCTAAGAACGAATCCCTGACTTTAATGACCGACGCGTTCGTTTTTCACCGCACGCAATAGAAGTCGCAAACAAAAAATAATGACGAGCGGCGTTTAATTCCTCAACTCGCAGCCAGAACAAGCGGCCAAATGATCTAGAGCTGATTATATGGCGCCATTGTTGATCATAGCCACGGCCTGGGGTTGGCAAAGCACAGGACACGCGCTGAGCTCCAGACATTCTTATGGTTCGGCTATTGTCGTCATTATAGCAATTGCACACGGGCCACTACCCGAATGCTTGTCGAGCCAGTGATTATCACGAGCCCAAATCCAGTGCTCACGCAATGCTAAGGTTGATTCCATGTGCCGCATTCAAATATCGTCACCCCCCAGCGACGTCATCAAGCTTTGCGAAGAAGAGCTTGAAAGAAAACGCTCAGTTTAGTCCTTGAAATTACACGGCAACAAAGATGTGTTGTCCCGTCCCCTGTTTTTATATATAGAACTCTTTCTAAAGTTACATCATTACCAACGCGCTGACTAACAAGTATAAAGAAGTATTGTTCAGTGGCGCTGCGTGCGAGTATAATCTGGTAAGGTACGCTGATGAACTAGTTGGCTCATCTTAGTTAAACATATAAAATAGCGCAAGAAAGAGAGGACACTAGGTAAACAGCACAAGCGCTAGCTGCAGAAAAAATATAATCTAGCAAGGTACGCAGCGAGTCTAGTTGGTTCATCTTAGTTAAACACATAAAATAGCGCCAAAAGACAGGGGCACAAAGTAAACAGGACAAGATCAAACTCTAGAAGAAATATAATCTAGTAAGGTACGTTGCTGGGATAGTTGTTTCATCTGAGTTAAACATATAAAATAGCGCATAAAAGACAGGGCCACGAAGTAAACAGGAAAATCGCTTGTCCTGTTTACTTAGTGTCCCTGTCTTTTTTGCGCTATTTTATATTTAACGTGCGAGTATACTTGGGTCCCACTAGTGCCAGTAAGCTCGCGTAAAATAATAAAAGAAAAATATTCCAAGCGAATATCGTTGCACGGCCCCTTTGACCTTTCCTTGAAATCTGGTATTTTTCAATCACAATAGAAAAGGTCAGTTGTCGTACCAGTGCACGAAAACGGCGACACGTGTAAGGTAAACAACTATCAACCAATATCTCTATTATGTGCATTCGCAAAGGTCTTTGAGGTCATCATACACTCGCGTGTTTTTTTATTCCTTTCGACATATATTTGGTAGTATTCAACATAGGGTTTTGAAGGGCCTTTCGGTGGAAACGAAGCTTTGTTCATTTCTTGATTATTCAGTTTCTAGTGCTTTCTCGATGTCAAATAGATATCGTGCATTTTGACATAACCAAGGCCTTTGATAAAGCATATACTGATTTTCTAATATATAGGGTGACCCAAGTCACTAGGCTCGATCTAAAATGGACCGTAGAAATCGACGCCTGCACGTAGCAATCTAAACTTTTCGTCAAAGGTAAATTTCACAGGTCGGTATTTTCTTGTAAAATTACAAAGCCTAGCTCTCTTTCTGTTAAAAAGTGGGACCAAGAAACTTGCCAGGGTCTACGGCGGGCGGCGACGCAGACAACCAAACCGAGTAGCGAGGTTTGTTTGGCGTTCGTATTGATAGATGGCGTCGGGAGCAACGTCCGAAGGTGTAGCCGACCAGCGAAAGAAAGCACACGACACGCAGACGAAATCCGTTGGCAGCAAAAGCGCCGTCGTTACTCAGACGCGTTTTTTTTACTTTAAATTTTGCTTTTATTGTTCGCATTTAATTTTGTAGCGTGAGCTACACTGGCCGAGGTTGAGCAGTTTCGCGTGGCTCGCATAATGAGCCGTGCTCCGTGCTGCGCATGTGCGAGGAGCAGTGACGTCACACGGCGCACAGCTGGCGCGCCGGAGCCGCCGCCACCGCGCTCCACCGCCGCCGCCCCCGCCTCGCCAGTCTGCGCATTCCAAAGGAGTGAAGTCATAGCCGCGGCAGACGCACTGCTGCCGCCGCGTGCCCAGCTGTGCGCCTCCGTTGCGCAGTAGCCAAGTCTGACGCTGCACCGGAGCCGCTTGATAGCGCCTCTCATTTTGTGCGCATAAGCTCACGCTACGTATATCCTGGCATAGCCGAGCTAAGCCACCGCAATTGTTTAAGTAAATGTACATTTCAAAAAGATTATGTTCATTTTAATAAACCACGGCGGTCGCGAGCCGTGGCATCCGGCCGCTATAAGGAGGTAGCGCCATCTATCAATACGAACGCCAAACACAGCCTGCTAGTCGACTTGATCATCTGCGTCGCCGCCCACCGTAGACCCTGGCAAGTTTCTTGGCCCTATTTTTTACAGAAAGAGAGCTACGCATTGTAATTTTACAAGAAAAAACCGACCTTTGAAATACACCTTTGGCGAATAGTTTAGATTGCTACGTGCAGGCGTCGGTTTTACGGTTCATTTTAGATCGAGCCTTGTGACTTGGGTCACCCTATATAAGTTGTCCTCATATGGTTTCTCACAGAATCTTCTAAGTTTGTTTTAGACCTACTTGACAGATCGTCAAAGTAGCGTTAGGGTATCGAACAGCTATTCTGATACCTTCATAACGACATCTGAAGTACTCCTAGGGCCCCTCCTACTCCTCCTTTTCGTAAACGATCTTGAAATAAGCATAAAAATTCACGTTTCTTCATGTTTGCTGATTACATCATGATTTTTTTAGAAATATACGCTCGCCCTCTGATTGCAGTATCTTACCAGAGGATATTGATTGTGTTTATGAGTGGTGTTCAGCAAATTTCTTGATGCTTAATTGAGACAAAACTGAATTACTGACAATGTCACGAAAACGCGAGATATAATTTTACCCTTATGTTCTTTATTCCGCTAATATCACACGTGTCACCATGACTCGTGGCCTCGGGATATATTTCGACAAAGGGACTTTCTTTTTCTGCTCATGTTACTCAGATTGTTGCCGCTTCTCTATGAATACTTGGTTTCCTTTCTCGCCTGCAACATGACTTTAGGAATTATTTTTGTATTGTACGTCTATTTTTCTGCCTCATACTAACAAAACTAGAGTTCCATAGTGTAGCATTGAACTCATTACGGCTTTCGTTGTGTTGCAAATTGAAACTGTACAAAAACGTTTAATTATATATGATAGGTATTTTAACAGAAGACGTTAGTATAGCTACGACTACCTACTCAAAAGTCTGCATTTACAAAATCCATCCACTCGCCGACCCACCCATGATACTCTCTGCACAAAGTAATTCATGGTCACTTCGATGCTGACCTGCTAAGTTCTGTACACTTTCACGCACCTGCTCGCTTTTGTAGACACCGCTCTCTGTTTTATTCTTCACTTCAAAGAAAATGTTTACCATTTATTCGGATGCAACTCTCATTTAACGAGTTAGTGTCTCTATATTCGGACACTTGTGATAAAACAAACTGAAGCGCAAACTAGGTTGAAACCTCTACGTTTAAGACTCTTTTGATGATACAGACCATTTTTTTATTTGTGAGATTTTATGTTCGGAAAAATGTCATCACGAATTGTTTTTTTGTATTTTTATTTTCTAAGAAGCGTGTTCTTTTTATAGTGTGAAAGAGCTCTTTGAGACTTATTTATGTCTTTCCCATGATGAGTTCAACCTTTTTTTTTCTATCGTCCGTGAAAGTACAGGGTGTCACAAAAGAAAATTTACACGGTCTTTTTACCGCATAAATAAAGTAGGCATCGCCGAATGCTCATTCTCCACCCGAAGGTAGAGCTAGAGGTCACAACCAGATGCCAAAGTTTCAGCCCGATCCGATAACTTAATCAAAAGTTATAAGTGATCTTCTGAAACTTTCAATGGGAAAAATGGAGCCCATTTTCGCCTGTTTTCGGTTTCTGGTGCCATAGAGCCCCATGTGTTCGTAAACTCCGTCGGCCGCCATTTTCCCATTGAAATTTTCAGAAAATCACTTATAACTTTTGATTAAGTTATCGGATCGGGCTGAAACTTTGGCATCTGGTTGTGACCTCTAGCTCTACCTTCGGGTGGAGAATGAGCGTTCGGCGATGCCTAGTTTATTTTTGCGGTAAAAAAGACCGTGTAAATTTTCTTTTGTGACACACTGTATATGAATTGTATCTCTTAATTTGTTTAATGTTGCGCTACCACATCAAAACTGTTAGATTGTTCTGGGGCACGAAGAAAATGAACGAAGAATTATTATAGCATTATACCAAGGTACAGATATAAAGTCACAAAAAATACATTTATTAACGGCTGCAGATTAGAGGGTGCTAGGGATTCGCCACGCCCGGCATTTCTTATGTTGTCTGCCATTATTCGTAACTCCAACGCCCGATAGATGGCGGGGCGGTAGACGCAAAATGGCGGAAGAGACGGGGGATTACTTCTCCAGGGTTTCCCGTGCTTCTGCTCGCTGTCGCTACAGGTCAATGTGCTAAGATTACTTTATTTGGATACAAATAGGAAGCACTCGGGGCAGGAGCATATCGCGGGTGACGGAGATGTTGACGTGCGTTAAGAAGACGAGCATGTTGATTTTTTCATAGTTGCAAAGCAAACACACGCAATTTCCATTTTAGCGCACTCGCGTTTTTCGGTTAAAACTGCACGATGCACAAACACACCGACCAGAACAATGCAGTCACAACAGCACCGGGGCCGATAATCCCTGTCACCGCGTCTTCGTCGCCGTCCCCGTTTTTTTGGTTCCTCGTTCGTCTGCGAAAGGCGGAGCGGCGGGCTGGAGTTGCGAACGGTGTAATGGCCTCGCTCTGATGACCGTATCATCGTTAGACACGAAGCGTTTGCTTCAGAACTTTGTGTACCCGATGAACGAGACCAGGGTTCTTTGCGTCGCTGGGGCAAAGCTAATGATGGCTCGCGGAACGACCAGCTGTCAGATTTGTGAATAGCGTGCTCAACCGTTCGATAACAAAGACGTACGGCGAGAGCAATGTGCCATCAGGCGGCGGACCGGGCTTTGTCGTTCGCTAAAAGTTGCCCAGAACACTCCGAAACAATGGACATGATATAGGACGCAGTGCCGGGCGTGGGCGAAGTTGGTTAGCGAGCACACATTGGAGATTGGAGTACACTGCTAAATAATCCACTGATGCCTTCGAGGACGGTCTGGTCGGAAGGAAGTAGACGTGTGATACGAGTTTTTTTAAAAAGGTTTTTGTGTTTGGAACTATTTTTTTGTAGAGTTACGTGCAATTGTTTTGAATGTGCTGGCCGTTCTGCACAATAGTGCAAAGTTGTAAAGTCAACACCCCGAAACACACAACTCCGAAACTAGGGCCGATTACGGTGAACTAAGCAAACTTTGTCTTAGTAAAAACAACCAGGTAAAATTACACGGCTGGAAGGGGAAATGAAACCCGCGGTTTTCGGGCCCACGTAACTAAAGTCCACATTGCACAAAGCTGCCATTTTGGGTAAATGTGACGCTGTAGGATAGAATGCGAAGGTTTGAGAATAGCGTGTTATCAGGATTAAAGTCACTGGATCGTAAGAAAGTAGCCTTAAGATCTCCGTATGGTCGCCATACCGGTTCGTGGAATGAGCAGCTTCTCCTCGATCTCTTCATTCTTGGTGAGCGGATCCAAATTCCTGGTGACAGGTTTCTTTATTTATATTAAAAAAATTGTTAAATAGCGAAATTTTATTTTCCAGACGCCGGTGAAACAAGCGCGCATCTCCGCACCGCCACCACACGTGACGTCGGTGCTTGACGCAATTGAAAAATATTATTCTGATCTTGAAATACTCATGAAAACAATACGATTGTAAATGATCCGTGGAGATAAACGCGATTGATAATTTGATTGCATGCACATTGCCAGAGGCGCTTATATCGGCGAGGAACGCTTTCACTACTCTGATGCTACAGAGCGATCTGAGCACGATTGGCTTAGAACGACCCGTATGAAGCTTCGAAGAATGAACCGAAGTGGCGATTCTATGGCAACTGAGACTGATCGGCCAATCTCCTTCAAATACGAATTAAAATTCTTTATTTATTTCTCTCCAATTAAAAAAAAGTAAAAAAAACACAAAAAACCTCTGTTGTTGTTTGACGAGTTTCTGCCTCTCCGCTGCAGCAGAGAGGAGGGCATGTGCATGTACGCCATATTTTAGAAATATTATTTACTTAAAAAATTAATAAACAACAGGGTTTAGGGAAGAGAACTGTAGTCGATTGACCCGGATTTTCAAGATTCACAACTTTCACGGGCAGTTCCTCTCCAACATTGGACGAACCATGGCCTCCTCTATCCTGACAAGGCCTGGCAGATCGCCACGAGACGCGGCCACCGAGAGTGAAAAGGCAGAGCGGCATACAACGGATGAGAGGAGAGGAATGTCACAGGTGCCCCGCTGCGGCGAGACGCCGAAACACACTTGTCCAGAGCGATGGAATGTCCGCTCGGGCTCCTCGCGTTCCTCCCTGGACCGCTTTTTTTTCTAGTGAAGAATTAAAACCTTGAGACAAGAATTAAAGCCTTAATACTACCGCTTCTTTTCTCATCGGGTTTGAAAACCATGTTTCGGGTCCTCGCCGCTGCAAAACCTGTGCGCTGACTACAGGCCCCCCGAGAAACGCTCTGTACTACCAGATCCTCGCGCTCCAAATCTGCGACCGGGCACTCTCATGGCTCCGTCGTCCAACTTCCAGGCTTTGTGAGTATAGAGGAGGCTATGGACGAACGCTTGGCCGGGATTCAGACTAACAAACCTTGCGAGGTTTGGTCGTGTGTATGTTAGTATCTGTTTGTGTCCGGGTAGCAGGCAAGGAAGACAATGGCGCTACTTTCGATGGATTCCGTGACTTTAATTTAGATAAAAAATGAAACAAAAGACGAAACTGCCGTATGAGTCCACGTTCGCATAGACTAATATTCATTAAAGCCAAATGGAGTGGTTGGTACCGGTGTCAAATATTTAAACTAAAATAACAATTATCTGTAAAAAAGACTATCTGGCGTTCTTTCTTCCTTTCAAGTTTCTTTTTTGATTTTATGGAAATAAATGCCACAGGCGCCTACGATGCAATTCCTAGGTTTGACGAAGATTAAGCTTAGGTGGGCGTCTGTTTAAAATATTTTTTACTTATCTTTTTTAGAAATTTTTATTCGGACAACACCCTGTTCGCTAACTTTAACATTCTATCACCTCTATAGTTTCATTATTCACATAGCAGTTCAGCTTCCGGCTGTAATTTTTTTTACGTTCTGCGCAAAAACCGGGTTTTATATTCTCCTTCGAATCCTGTATGTTGCCTTTACGTTTTTGGTAGCGGCCAACCTCCTTCCGGTGTTTAGTCATCAATTGATTTCCTCCAAGTCTTCCGCAGCGCAGGTCATTTAAATCTGTTGTGTGCATTTTATAAGATACAAAACTGTTTGTAAAAGAGCCACTAGTATGTGGCCACGTTTTTCTTTATGTTTCATCCGCCTCTTTGGGGATCAAGGTTTCAGCGATTTCTGGCCACCTCTTTTAATCGCAGTCCGCTTGAGTCCCAAAATCGTAATTTAATTATGCTATCGAGCGCGCGCTCCTCGAAATATTTAATTAAAGGTTACGGTCCGCCTTTATCCTCGCTTCGACAACATCGTCTCTGAACATATGAAAAAAAGGACTCGTCTCAACTGCGAAACCAACAGCACACTCGAAAGTGGGAGAAGTTCGGCACCTGTCGGGCAGATTTCCAGAACATACACTCGCCGATCTTGCTCGTTATCTCAAACTTACTAACTGAGATCAGCATGCAAGCTTCACAAATTGCAGCCCGCTAAAATGAAGCATCTTCAATCAATTTATCTTTTTTAAGCGAGTCTCGCTTACAAAACGCAGGAACGCTAGATTCAGAGTGTTTCTACGGCGGTCAGTCGGAGCAGGAAACACTGAGCTTTAGTAAAAAACGAAAGCTGTAACGAGTCAATAAACGATAAAAAGATAGGTTGTGTATTTTATTGATGATCTGACTTTTATTTCGTTTATTAATAAAACACGACTGTAAAAGAAATTGCAATTTATAAATTATAACAGGCGTGGCTGCGAATCGCACCGCTTTAGAGTTGAAACTCTATTAAACTTTCTAGATCAAAGCTGCAGTTCATGCGTCTTACTTGTGGCGACATTGTTCGCGGGACTTGCAGATTGCAAGTCTAAGGTAGCACGGGGGCATATCGAGGCGTAGTATAGCAGAAATAATTAAGAAAACGTCATTTTTTTGCACACTACAAGTGCTTCGTCATACGCATTATTTTTGGCAGCCCCAAAAAGTACTCAGAACAGTATAAATAGGATCGAGGACGTCATGAGTTCAATTCTGACTTTTAGAGAAGTTGTTAGTTTGAACTCAATGTTAGTCTGTATCTGATTCTATGTAGATACTTGTACGAACTCGTCACACGAGCTGACCGTTTAGAACCGGGTTTGCGCGTCTCATCTAAACACGACATAGGCTGCAATCCCGTGGATGCGACTGTAGTGCATGGAATCGACATTTGCTAATTTTGATTAATAGCAGATGGGTAGAAAAAAGAAGTAAAAAGACAAGCTGCGTATGACTGGTTCCTGCTCAATTCGATACTCTACGATCGCATTAATGTAAACGTAGCCGTAGACAAACGACGGACATCATTTGTTTTAATTGTTTCGATTGCTTTCTTGTTGTCGTGCAGCCAACGGGCATTTTTTGTAGCGCATAAAATTGTCACCAATTTCACTTGTTTATGTTACCAGTTCAAAATATCCGCTTTTTATAGCAATATTTGTTTCTTGTGATTTTGTGTTTCCTTCTAATCATCATTCCGATTAGCTTACACTTACTTAAAAGGTTAAGGTATCCACAGGAGCAATTTTTTATTTTTACATGTCTTTTTATATTTTTGTGACCAAGTATGTACGCGTGGATCAAGATACCACACTATTCACAAAGGTGATCTCGGGGTTAGGACACACCAAAACTAAAATACGAGATAACCATACTGCTAGGGCCCATCGTATGTTCCTATATGTATGCAAAACCTCTTTTGAAAATGGCGCGATAGTTCCGTGAATACATCCATATATATGCGGGACCCTCAGATCCACCCCACTTGGGAGGGCCGCCATGTTTGGTGGGTCAGTGACGTCATTCGCCCAACGCACGGCGCGTCCAGTTGCACGCACTCGAAGACTTGGCTCTCTCGGCCTTCTCGCGCTTTAGCTTCCTCGTTTACCTTCCGCATTTCGAGCACGCGGTGTCGAGACGATGACGTCATCGGGATCGCTCGCTTCGCCTGAGTCTTCGACACTGATCGCAGCAGCGATGGAGTGACTCTTATGAAGAGCATTGGGAAGCTGGTAATTTTGACTTCGACCCGCTGGGGACCAGCTCCCGCGACGAGATCGTCACGGACGAGTACGCGTCGTCCGCGACGATCTTGCACGTGCATGCGGGTGGATGGTCAAAAAGCAAGGGGAGACAACGATAGTAGCGTTGGGTTAACCGAGCAGGGTGAGAGTGTGCGATCGTACTGTGGTGAGGTGAACTTGGGGCGAGCATGGGGGCGACTAGAATGAGAGATCATTCATGATAACAGTGGTTTATGGGAACCGTGGTGTGACCAACTTGAGCAGTGATGCCTGGTCGCCAGACGAAAATAATCAACATTCGTAAATTGATTATTGCGATTACTAGAACTCTTAAAATCGCGAACTTGATGTATGTACTAAGTAGCCTATGAGCATTTCATTTCATAAAAAATCAATCTCCTTTTATTTTATCTCCTATTAATGATCAGCGACGCCATTTGGTTTCTTTTGGACGGAAGAGGAAACGGCAGAGCAGGACAGAGATACCCCAAAAAGTATTCGGGAATACAAATACTGAGATACATGTATTTTAACATCCAAAATACAGATACAAGATACATTTGTCTTTTATGCAACGGGATATCTCTGAGATACTTCTGAAAAAACGTCGAAAAAGTATTCCGAAATTACAGATGCAAATACTTAAAGAAACACATTTATCGCGTTGCTGCTGCGTATTTGCTTGTGCTTCAATTGTTGTGTCATTTCTGCACTCTCCTTACCTCAAACTAATTCTGCAAAAAAAAAAAAAATATGACACGCCCGGTGAACTACATAGTTGCTGAACGGTAAAGACTGCTTGCCATGCTTGACAAAAGGCGTTTGCACGAAATGAACCCTGTATTTGCCGTGAGTGCGCATCTCAAACTGTCGTCTTACTATGCTTCTGAGTCACCCACAGTGTGAGGAGATTCGACAACAGAGCCGTATACCTTTTTTCCACTCAACTCCTTTACAGCGTTCGCTATGCTAAAATGGAAAGAGTGGAGGGCTTTGTGAGAGGAGCTTATCTTGTTATTCTAACAAGTAACCTTCTTTAAACCACAAGTTTTTCTTTACGTTGGTGAAATTGTGATGGATTATGACATAAGGCGGGTTCATGTTATAAATTCTGAAGAAACTGGCACCAAACACATATTTTTATCTTTTAAATTTATCGTAAAAACGGCAAAAAATGTAACGAGATACCTAAGTCTGGCAAAGTATCGCGATACAAGCGATACATTTTTAATGTATTTCACTACTGAGATACAAATACATTTTTCAAATGTATCTCGATACAGAGATACAGGTACTCGAAAGTATTTCTAAGATACTATTGCAATACATTTGTATCGCGATACTGCCCAGCCCTGGGGAACGGACGCTGACATTTACGAGGTCTTCTTTTTGTTCTCTTTTCACATTCAATCATATCTTGCTGTCTTCGATATCTCGGTATATGTGGTCTTTATACGTATATATTTTGCTACCATGGTAGTTAAATCTTACCCTACAATTTGTGGAATATAGTGGTGAGAATGCTTGAGTTCACGCAGTCAGTGTGTACAGTTTCCATTTTTCTTGAGGTTCTGTTGTTGCCACAGAAATTCTAAGTTGAAAATTACGGAAGTACCGAGCTTAACTACTCAAGCTTTGGTATGGACAAGAAAACACATTGTTGATAGATTTAGCTATCAACTTGATGAACTG
This sequence comes from Ixodes ricinus, assembly GCA_037355805.1. Classification (NCBI taxonomy): domain Eukaryota; kingdom Metazoa; phylum Arthropoda; class Arachnida; order Ixodida; family Ixodidae; genus Ixodes; species Ixodes ricinus. The sequence continues at coordinate 15,118 of JAZHYW010021606.1, forward strand.
AGGAGCTTTAATTGTTTTTAATGTCCTTATATTTTTGGTGGTTTGCTTGATGTTTTACTAATACTGTGGTATTTATTATTTTGCACGAGAGTTGTACTCAACACTTGTTCAGTATTAAGCATAAAAAAACAATGTTCACTGCGACTCAATAAGGTATGAGGACATTTTGATAACAGCCTCCGCAAATTTAGTTTCTTTCGTTAACTTAACAGTTATTATCGAATACGTTGAAACGTTTTGCGATCATACTCTCATTATTGAGAACGGGCCGGACTATCTCAACTTCCTCCCTCTATCTTTTATCTTTCTTCCGTTATCCTTCTGTACACTGCCGTATTTTCAAGAGCTTTCTCCCTTCCACAGTATTTAATATTTTGAATATTTGTTTCGAGTACGCTTTATTTTTATTCCTTTGTTTCATCCTTTCCTACCTTTTATATTCATAAAAATAACCTTCTCTGTTAAGTCCTGCTTCCTAGTTACTAACTAAAGCATAACGTCAGAGTTAAAAAGAAATATCAACAGAAAAAAAAAATGTTAGGATCCCCAAGCCATCATACATAACTGAGAATCAGCCAGTCACGGTCCGTGTCATGCCATATCGTCCACATAACGCGGTGTTTAGATTGATCGCAGCAATAGCTGTCACACAACTTGGACACTCAGCCACTCGTCAGCTACTTTCGTTGTGACAGGCCCGTTATAAGCATTTTCGCGAACACAAAATATCCTCCTCCAGTATTTATACTTTATTTCGCGTCCCACCCCTCGTCTGACTCGCATAATGTACAGAATGCGGCAATCGGAGATATCCTACCGGCGTTTTCGGCATAAAAAGAACAAAAGACTTGCAGCTGGGAGCTCCGGCCACGTCGGACGGCAGTTTGGTAGTTTAGCCGCATGTTTCTGTGAGAAAAAATAACTAGTCCAAATTCCGAGCTAAAAAATGTTTTTCATGTAAGGCTCGTCAAAATATTTGGCTCTGGAAAAAAAAATCAACCATCGCGAGGGCAGTCGAAACATGACGTAGGAGAATAAAAAGAAAAGAAAACAAAATAAGAAGGTCACTGCAGCAAACGATACCCATTGGAGGAAAGATATTGTTAGGGCAGACTAACCGCCCATTCACACTGGAGCATCCGCGTTCGCAAAGCGGTTGCGAACGCGGTTGTATAAGATCCACACTTGCACCGCATTCGAACGCGCGCGACGGCTACAATGCTGCATGGTGAAGAGCTACCGGGGGAACAGAGGACAGTGGTAGAGGGGGTCAACTTCTGAGGAAAGAGTCAAAGTATTGGCAGCCAAAGCTGAGTCTATTGTTTAAGCCGCTAAGAAATTCAAAGCAAAAATTAAAGATAGTATTTTTTTTTTTTGCGAGCACGATCGAGAGCAGGGGAATCCAGATCTAATGACGCAGACTCGCATATTGAGTTCATTGTGTTCATGTTTGGAGAAGTAGTCGGAAATATGCGTGGGGAGAGTTAGGATCTAGTTTGTTAGTGAGCTTCAGGGTTACGAAGCGCCGGTTTGTCGGCATACGAGTTTGCTCCTAAAACAATGCTGAAATTTACTGGAAGCCCCATTTTTAGTTTCTCCGAGCAGGAACGCACACTGCGTGTGTTAACGAGAGCAGAAAGGACGCTTCTGGTGGGGACTCATTAGAGATGGCTTCCCGTTGGAGATGTCGTGTTCTGTGCTCCGTCTTATTTTTTGTTACTTCCTGTGCTATATAAACATCACCAGCACCTAGATTAAAAAAAAAAGTCTGAGTAGACGGTTTCTTTAATCCAGACACATCGCTGCTACAAACTTCAAACGCTGTAAGTGGGCGTGAGGGTTTTCTCCTACGCTGCAATCTATCTGAAGCCGTATTTTTAGATTTGCCAAGCAGGAACGAACACTGCATGTGTTAACGAAGAAGAAAGGCGCAACTGAAAGGGAGGGGGGCGCTCCTCAGGGAGTTATTTCCGTGGGCGTGAATGAACGTTTTTTTCAATTCAGATGCATCCATGCATGAATCTTCAACGCTGTATGTAGGCGTATGGGTCTGCTGCTACAGCAACCCTGAAATCCATCTGAAGCCGTATTCTTCAGATTCTCCAAGCAGGAACGAACACTGCGTATGTTAACGAGAGCAGAAAGGCGCAACTGGTTGGAGGAGGGGAGGGTTTTTCAGCGAGGTCTTCCCGTGGGCGTGAGTGGTTGGTCTTTCAATTCAGATGCATCCACGTATGAATCTTCAAACGCTATAAGTATAAGTATGGGTCTGCTGCTACAGCAACCCTAAAATTCATCTGAAGCAGTATAGTTTAGATTTTTCAAGCAGGAACAAGCACTGCACGTGTTAACGCGAGCAGAAAGACGCAACTGGTGGGAACTCCTCAGAAAAGGCTTCCGTGGGCGTGAATGGAAGGTTTTCAATCGAGGTATATCTACGCATGAATCTTCAAATCACGCAAGTGGGCGTATGAATCGCCTGCTACAACAACCGTAAAATCTATCTGAAGCCGTATTTTTCAGATTCTCCAAGCAGGAACGAGCACTGCATGTGTTAACAAGAGCAGAAAGGCGAAGCTGGTGGGGATTACTCAGGGAGGGCTTACCGTGGGCGTGAATGGACGGTTTTTCAATCCAGATGCATCCACGCATGAATCTTGAAACGCTGTAAGTAGACGTAGGCGTCTGCTGCTACACCAATCCTAAAATCTATCCGATTTCAGGATTGCTGGAAGCTTCCTGAAATCTATCCGATTTCAAGAAGCTGTATTTTTCAGATACGGCTTCAGATACCGTATTTTCAGAGGACGGGGAAACCTACGGAGCACATGACACCGATGGCGTGCACGACATTTGTGGTATATGGCTATGGCAGAGTTTCAAGAACGTTTTTTTTTGGTGTGTTTTAGTGCTGAATGCTGAATGGTGCGGCGATAATTACTTCATTTGGACTGCCAGCTTGTTAGAGCGCGAAGGATAGACAACAAACGTTCATGGGAGCAAGGCACGAGCAAGGTAAGGATATTTTTTGTTTCTTTTCGTGCTTGCTGCACGTCAATTCGGGGATTTTTGGATTATTTGATGTGCCGAGACACTCATAGCTTGATTTTCAGTGAACGATATGCGCCTGAATGTGTAGCTTTACAGCACATTCGGTGGGTTATCTGCAGCTGTGTTCCAAAATTTACTCGATCTCATTCAGGGTAAGTTCAAAAACCTACCCGAGTACAGCGTTGCATCTGATCCATTCAAGTAAGACTTGGAACACGGCCTGCAATGCATGATTCCTTTTGAGATACGAAAGACACTTTTTTTTCACCCTGACACCCGGTATGAATATTTCACCAGACACCCGGCATAATGCGATCAAGCCTATTCTTTGACAGAGTGCTTGTGTCTATGTTCTAACAAAACATTTTCAGCTTTCAAAAGTCCTAATTGTTTTTTGAGGAGTTACTAATCTTAAGTTGAATACATTGTTGATAAAGCACTTGAGTGGTCGTGTCTGAATTGTAAATCTGGTATCAAATCACCAAAAATAGAAATATTAAATTGGTTTCTTTCCCCAAAAAAATTTGGTTACGGAAGCATGGAAAGTAACTACTTAAAATGTTGCTGGATAAGCCGCTGGGCCACGTAATTTCCAAACAGCTATGCTAAAATTATGAATGAACGCCTGATCAACCAATATATTCAGTGGTAATTGTTTTCATCATTATATTCAATCTTCAATTATGTTAGTGACCCATCTATACGGGTTTGATTGACAGGGTGTGTAGTCAGTTTTGAGGAAAGGAACTCATGTTTTCAGACATCTGCGTGGCCTGGCTCTTTTTCACCGGCATGTCCGAGATATTTGTCAAGCCCTTGGCCAAGAACTTCGCGAAGCTCGAGAACGGGAAAATTGGTGAGCTGAGCAGGCAGCAAACACATAGGTACATTCTGGTGGCATTATCTTTGACCCGGCTAAGTCCATATTTCTATTACCTTTTCTGTGCTAGCTTGCGCACACTTCAAGAATATTTGCAGGCGCAGCAGCTTGACACAGATGCCTTTGAATACTGTTCTTCTTCTTGTAAAAGAGAGCATGTCTCACAGGCTCTTAGGAAACTTGGTATCCTTAAAGGGGCACTAAGATGCTTTTTGAGATACTCGTTCTATCGTCATAACTCGATATTCACGCTCTAAACATCCTAAACAACCTGAAATTACATTCATGCGCGGTTGATTGCATATTAAAAAACGTATCAAAGTGCCCAACACTCACCGTCGGCGCAGAACGACATGTGGCACAACCGAACCTTGCTGAATATGCTCGAACGACGGACGGCGCCTGTCAGCCACTCGTGAGCGATAGGTTTCCGCATGAACAAGTGGCCGACCAGTCCAGCTCATTCACGTAAGAACCCATCGCTCTCGAGTGGCTGACAGGCGCCGTTCGTCGTTCGACCATATTCAGCAAGGTACGGTAGTACCATCTGTCGCTCTACGCCGACGGTAAGCGTCGGGAACTTTGATCACTTTATTTAATACGCAAATTGGCCGTGCATGATTGTAATTAAGTTTTACTTCCTAACACTTCAGTGTATATTTTTCCATTGCCGCCGCCACTGCCTCTGTAGGGTGGCCGAGGACCATGACAAGCTGATTTATCAGCTTTTTTCTTCAGCTTCCCCATTTTTTGTTGAATGGGAAATAAACTATAAACTATAAACTGTAATTTCGGGTTGTTTAGAATGCTTAGAGCTTGTAGACTGAGTTATGAACATAGGATAATGATCTTAAAAAGCATTTTAGTTCCCCTTTAAAGCATCAAACATGCAAGCTCAGCCAATCTGGGCAAAAGCTTCGGCTCTTAATTTTGACCAGACTGTTTCAGTCACCCAGGAATGTTTGCTTTTTAATGCAAGACCTGCAGATTTTTGCCACAAAACTAATCTCCGCAGTTTTTAATGCAATGTCTGCTGGTTTTTACCACCGCAACTAATTTCTTTGCAGCGAAAAAGCTTGTTTTAAAAGTATGTTTCTCAGCTTGATTTGAACATTTATAGGTCAATAAAGTCATTTAACGCATATTTAACCTTTGTTTTTGGGGAAGCTGCAGCTGCAGTCATGGAAGAAGACGACGATGCCTGAAAGCAAGAAGTCATCTCTGATGACTGGGTTTTTGGGTAGTCCTTTGCGCTAGCAGCATTTTTTTCAGCCATTTGTTTTCCGTGTGTGAAAGTACGCGCGCGCGGTGGCGCCTCCTAGTGCGAGCGCATAGTTTTGTACTTATACAGTGCGAGTGACGTACGTACATATAAAGCTGTTTATGTGTGTGTTGGGGGAGGAGAGTTGTGGAAACCCTGCGACGGGCAAGCCCTGAGTGCGTTCTACCACGTCGAAGTTTTTTTACACTTGACATTTACGTAGCTGGAACGTGCGACGTGTCCTCCGTCGTGACATTCAAACATTTGTCTGCGAGAGCAGAAAAAAAAAGACTTCATGATGCCTCAGATGTTATTTACAGAAACCTACTGTATTCATGGGACAATCGCTCAGTGTTTCAAATGATGAGCCATTGCTCTCAGGAAGTTCTCCACTGCCATATGACGTCGGTTCTCATAGAGACGGCGGATTTTCTCATTCCTTGCCGCCGTAGCCTTCTTTTGGCGAGGAGGCTCTTGACTGCCCAACATCGCCTCGAGCTTGCATTCGGTTAGGTGATGTTCGGATGCGATGCATGTCAGAAACTTCCAAAACCCAGGTTGTGTTGCCCCGACGAGCTTCAGGGAGCGCAATTCCTTCGCAGCTGTTGTTCCCTTTTAGCTGACCCTGATCTACAAGAGGTTGTACAGACCAGAAGCTAGGGGGGGGAAGAGGGGTGGAGCGCGAATGCCCTAGCCTTTTTCCTGTGTCCTTGATTTTCCCAGAACGTGCTTCTTCTCGAACCACGCCAGGAGTCGATCAGCCTGTACTGAAAAACGGGGCTTGATTTCCCCATATCCCTGTGTGGAAATATGAAAATAAATTAGACGTCTTTACTTGCCCAAGGTAATTATTGATACCGAATAGTTATGTCGCGGTGTAAAATCAAACAAACCCGGCGTGTCCGATGAGGGGTAGAAAGGACAGGGCACACAGCTGGCGCACCAAGCCCGGGAAGACGGCATCGTTCGCATACTGTGCTTGAAGTACCGTCTTCTGTACCTGTCTGAACACGTTCTGAGACAGATGAAAAAAAACAAAAAAACTACGGTGCAGAACCTTGTTTGAAAAACCTGACGCAACGAGGTGATAGCTGCGGTTTCGAAGTCTGTCATGATGAACCCTGGTGGCAGCACGTATCCATGAATTTGGCATGTGAGGATAAGAGCCTGCGCGATGAAGAGTTCATTCAGTAACATAAAACACCGGCCACAAAAATTAACATTCGCGACGCGTGTAAATAGAGCATGTTAATAGAATATGGCATGCACAGGGATTCCAAAGGCAGCGTATTATGGCTCTCAGCTCTTTATTAGCATGCCCCCCCCCCCCTCCTCCTCCCCGCCCACTCTTCTCCGTCTTGCGTTGAACAGGTGCAAATAGGCGTCTCCTGTTTTTGGACGACACCAGGCAGTAAGCGAATGGAAATGAAATCTTCCGTCCGTTAAACTCCTTGACCCCGTGGAAGGTCTACAGCTGATAGAATTGATGTCGCACGGTCTTGAAGGTCCTGCCGCAAAAAACGGTCGTGGACTGGAACAAGACATACACATATTTATTGGCAGAACATCAGTTCGAGTACTAGTCTTTTTGATAAATGTAACTTATCAAATTCAACTCACTGAACAAGTATGCAATATAGTCACCTGACAAAAGTTACCCAGGCTCTTTGATGTGGTGAAGATCAGGGCTCACGTTCCGCCTGGAGACATGCCGTCAAATTGCAGAAATGCTCTTTGGCCATAAATATTTCTGAAAGGGTCGACGACCACAAGACTGGTCAAATCGGAGGGCTCTGGAGGAGACAGTGACGCTCTTTTTTGCTATTTGCTAATGACCTTTCAGGAAATCAGAACTCAAGTCAAGAAATCAAAACTATTACAAAAGGTTTCTTTTCTTTTTTCCAGTCATGAAATAAAGTCTTTGAGGACAGGAAACTATTCAAATCGGCTTCAAAGACATTTGATTAAACGGCGTTCAATGAAACGGCTTCGATAAAGTGGCGTTCGATGAAACGGCTTCGATGAAACGGCGTTTGACGAAGCGGCGGTCAATGAAATGTCCGGTTCCCGTGATCGCGGCTTGAGGTGCACGGACGTGTCTTATAATGGTTGTGAAAAACAGGACAGAAGAAAACAACTGTAGAGCCCATCCACCTCACGTGAAGATGGAGAACCAGCGAAGCTGTTATCTTTACGACATTACGACAACTTTACGACAACCATACGACTTCTATACGATTTACATATGATTGCAATGAAGACATGTACACGACTTTGTTGTTTGTCTTTATTTAATTCTTAGCTACTAAAGCGAACATTGCCTTATGGTCACTTAGGGGCAAGCTCTAAACCCAATTTTTCTGAGGTACACCTGGAGGACAGTTTTTCCGATTGAGCCCAAGTCTCTTTATCAGCATCGCGGAAGCGAAAGAAAAGAAGGTTAGATCAGCGCGTTCTGCCCCCAGCCCCGTTACAGCGCACTCTTTGCTGAGATAAGTCGGTGACCGTAGATGATAACAAGGGATCAGGACCTCACTACCTAATAATGCCAAGGATGGCTGACTCACGCGTGTTGTCCCCTCTTTTTATTTATACTTGCCATGACCAATCGGAGTGAAGGAAGGCCGTTTAAACGGGAGTTTTTGGTTAACATCCATGGACGCATTTTTTTTTCAGATCCTAGCACATAACAGCTTCGCTGTAAAACAAAAAGGAAGAAATATTATTGAGGCTGGGGACTCATAAACCTGATTCTAGGCTCCTCTAAAATCCCCAGGTCTCGGTTAGGCCGCTGCGGCGCGAACGTCCAGAAGGCTCGTATAAGATATCCTTCGCATAAACTAGCCGTCATATAGATTACGATTGTTGGAGCGTCGCCTGAAGACGACTTCGGCAATTTTAAAGTATTTTTTCCCCTCCTTTTTCAACGTCGAAGGGTAGAACCCGACGCGGGATTACGTTCGCAAAACCGGCCTTACTTGTTTTTCTACTTTTTATACGTTTTCGCTAGATTTTCGTTCGCTGTTGGCGTGTTTCGTTTGCGGACGATACCAATTCTCCCGAAGTGGGAAGCGATGACGAAATGGGTCGTTCCTAAATTTCCCCATTGAAGCGAGCGGTAGTATTCGCACGCGGCTCGGCCGGAGTCAACGTAGAATGTGGTGAAGCTCGAATCGCACTTACGCAATTCTCAAATGGAGCGAGAATACTTAAACAAAGGAAGCGAATAAAACGGAAGGTGCTCAAATGTGTGACGAGACAACTCAAGAGACCGTTGAAGGGAATGTTGTTCTACCCTGTTTCGCCCTACGACGGACCTCAGTGGACGCTATACGAGACCTATATAGCACTTCTGTTCTGTGAACGTGTCTTGTTGATACGTGCTCGCGCTTTGCAGGTTCCAACCAATGGTGTCATGACACGGAAGACATTGATTGGCGTGTTCGGCTCGTAGCGCCCTCTGAGCTTAATCGAAAGGTGAAACGGGGTAATCGAAGTAATAATAATATTAATACTACTATTACTACTAATATTAAAAGAAATGAAAACCCAACAATGGTTCGAAGTGACCCTCCTGGTACGGTCAGAATGAGCGAGACGAGGATACTCGAAACTCTGGCTGAATTTATTATGTTGTCTCGGGTTTTTGTACGTAATCAAAATGCGAAATAACGCGAAAGAAAAAAAAAATGAAAGACGTTTAGAAATCTCTGTAACGCGAAATTAGAGCGCATCTCCTGAGGAGGAGGAAGGAGAGTACGAAGGGGAGGGTATGCCCCGCCTCCTCCTCCTCTATACTCTGTTTCACCTTATGATGTATCGCAGGAAAGGCTACAAGCGCGAGCTCCTTGCTCTGGGGCATCTCTACGGCACAAGCTCTCGTGACTTAAGAGCGGCTGCCAACGCTATGAGCTCGCGCTTCTAGCCTTCGCTGCGGTACATTATAAGGTGAAACGAAGTATAGCCTCCTCATTCTCCTCCTTCCCTTTTCTTCCTCCTTCTCCCACGTAACCTCCCATCCTCCTCCTCTGTACCGTCCGCTCCTCCTCCCTACCCTCCACTCCTCTTACATTTTCCTAGAAAATTTAGCTGAAAAATGGACGCCACGTGACCTCACCACCAATTCGATAATAGACCCTTCCCGAAATTCAGTGCCATCTGGTGGCTACAATGGCAGTTTAACTTTTGCCGTACTAATGGCGGCAATGCAAATTGAGTCTGCCGTATTTTATCGGGCGCCGTCACTTTGGCAAGTCAACGGCAAACGACAGTGTGCGCTTCACTGTACATTTCCTTCTCGATCTCATTCAGTGACGACAGAAACAAAGATGCAACCAGTCAGAACGAAGCGTCAACCCACGTACACGGCTTGATAAAGTTCTACAAATCAAGGGGCTTTGGAGCACCTTGATGCTACCAACAGATTGGCCGGGCCCGAGCTAGAAATGAACGCTTACGCAGATCTTGCTTTCAATTCCTGCTTCGCATCGTGCTAACGTCACGAATGTATAAGCCTCGAATTATCTGCTAAGGAGCATCTTCAACTTCTTCCTTCATCAGTCAACAGAAGGACGCCATTAGTACGGCACATATGCCATTTTTCCGATGATGATGGTGATCAAAGTGGCCAGACTGAATTTCGGAAAGGGTCTATTGATTTGGTGTTGAGGTCACGTGACTTCAGTTTTCCCGCCGAATTCGGCGCGGTTACGCCGATGCCGATGCCGACGCCGCGAAACACGGGATCGAGCGCCTCAACCGCGTTCCAAACCAACGCGTTTTTGTGCGCGCATAGGTCGTGCGGCTCCCGGAAGTTGCGTATTTCGTCACGTCGCGCTGATTCCTTGTGCCTTCCGGGCGCGCATAAAAAATTTGGATGATTTCAGCTTTTTCTGAACGCGCACCAAAACGCGCTGTGACGTAATAGGGTGCTCCTCTCCCGGCCAATCGGATTGGAGGGCACTAGTTCCGGCTGCGCGTTTCTTCGCCGTCTGGCGCAGAGGCTCTCCGCTCGCCCGAAGGCGCACCGACCTAACCAACGCACATGGTTGGGACTCAGAAAGCGCCCCGGAAACAGCAAAAATGTCACGAAATACGCAATTTCCGGGAAGAGCACGGCCTATGCGCGCACAAAAACGCGTTGGTTTAGATCGTGCTGCTCTCCAAAACAAAAATAAAAACTGGGAAGACTCGAACAAATACGTATGAGGAAAGATGAGACACGCACGCAAGATGGGTAAGAAAAACAGAAAAGATAAGAACTATGAGAAAGAAAGAGGACAGGAACAGTGCGACGATAAAATAAGCAGAATCAAGGCCGTACAATAGAGAAAGAGAGAAAAAAAAGAAAAAACGAGAAAGAAAGAGAAAGGAAAAGAAAGAAGAGAGAGATAAACAGAGAGACTAGAAATGTTTAAAAATGTTTTTTTTTAACTCTCACAGTGGTTGATTTGATTGCTCTTTACTTAATTTACCTAATTTACCTAATTGGCGTTGAGGTTACGTGATGTCGATTTTCCGGCGAAATCTAGCAGAGAAACTGAATTTTTCGGCTAAATTTAGCGGGGAATAGACTTGGTGTTGAGTGACGTAGCGGGGAATCGAATTGGTGTTGAGGTCACGTGACTTAAATTTTCCCGCTTAATTTAGCGGAGAAACTGAATTTGTCCGCTAAATCTAGCGGAAAAACAGAATTGTGCCGCTAAAGATAGCGGGGCATTGAATTGGTGTTGAGGTCACGCGACGTAAATATTCCTGCTAAATTTAGCGTGGTTACGCCGATGCCGACGCCTACGCCGCGAAACACGGAAACAGGCGCCTAAGAGCTGCGTTCTAAAAAGCAAAGCGTGAATTTATCAAGGGGCCTTTAGTCTATATATCATATCTCCCAATTTGCGCTTGTATGTCGCAAGTCTTGCGGGGCGACAGATGCGCGACACTATTGTTGTCTTTGCTCAACACTTTTTTTTATGCTTATGTGATTTGTGTCTTGAATTAGGATCCTTTGATGACTGTCGAAGCCTGGTAATAAAATGAACTTATCGGTGGCCGAGTGTATTAGCGTAACGCAGCTCGGAGCAGGTGGAACTGGGGATCGGTGGCCGAACGCTAGCTCAGAAGCACGTGGAGTGAAAGTTCGCGCTGCAGAACTCAGAAACACTCGTAATGCCCGTTTCCCACTAGAGCGACAGACAGAAACAAAAGACAGCGACAAGCCTCAAACCCATGCAGCATGCTCGCGATGGCACCTTTGGCAGGCGTTTAGTCGTTCGGTGCTCGTGAAGTCAGCACGAGCGATTGCAAGCCTGCCAAGGATACCCTCGCGTGTATGATGCTCGTGTTTGAGCATAGCCTCCTTAATGGCAAAGCCTCTCAAATCGCGAAAGACTCTGGTTTGAGGCTTGTCGCTGTCGTTTGCTTCTGGCTGTCGCTCTAGTGGGACACGAGCATAGAACAGCAAATCTGAAAGCCATGCGCTCTAGTCTGTGCTTTTGCTTTTGCTGCACGCAACTCATGATATGAGTATAGAGTGAAGCCTTCAGACGCCCACTGAGGCAGGCTAACTTGACGCTGTCTAAACATACACACAACGCATTTATTTAGTCTTGCTTTTCGACTTTATTTTTCTCTTTCTTTCAATCTCTCTTTGATACCTTTTTGCCTCGTTTCTTATCACGTCCGGATTTAATTATACTCCGCGTCATGGTTGGTGTACAACGCTGTCAAAGCTGCTGGCGAGAGCATGGGGCTTAATCTCGCTGATCATTTGCACGCGTTCTCGCGCAAACGAAACCATAGATAAAGCCCCGCGTTATACTTCGTTTCAGCTTGGGTCCATACGCAGCCGATGCTACAAGTGCGAGCGTGTGGCCCTGAACAGTGCCTGTACTGCACGAGGGCGCGTGCTTGGCAGGGACGCTGGAAGCCTGGAGCTCGCGCTTGTAGCATCGGCTGCGTCTGGACCCAAGCTGAAACGAAGTATAGCACCAGCTTTGACAGCGTTATGTTATTAAAGGGAGTATACACTTACGTGCATTTTCTCGATGCTACAAATGCCATCTCTTACTCAGACGCTAAATTAGACACCGTCATGTAGGGTCGCAGACTCTCCCCAAAATATATTGAAAACAAAGCAACAACCACAACAACCAAGAAGACAGCACGCACGCACTCATGGTTAAAGAAAAAAAAAACGTTTTGTTACGTTTGCGTTTGCGTAGGCACGATTAAATACAATACTCTCATCGAGTCGGCTTATCCTTTGCGATTCTGCACTAGCAGAAATGGGCGTCGCTCTGTCAAATTGCTCGCTCGTATTACGCGTATCTCGTATTACCAGTCGTCGCTTTCTGCCATTCACTAAGCATAATATCGTAATCCGGCACCAAATTATATATGGGGAGAAAGGGGGAAGGGTTGGAAAGGGGGATTAGAAATTTTGATCATGTTTTTTATTTCTTTTTCATTGCTGTTTTTGTGACTGTGGACGCTGTTTGCTTGAACGGAGCTTCAAAAACCGCGGTCACACTATTAATGCGTCATGCACAAGAGAATCTGCAGACAGTAGAAAGCTTTAGGGAACCGTTTTTGGCACATCCGGTACGGTACTATGGGCCCTCCGGTACGAGCTGCGCATGTGCGAGTCTTCTGTGGTATTAGCCCCGAGAGCAAACACAAGCGTCGCTGTGGTCGCCGCGCCCGGATTGGGTGAGGTGCACCGTGACGTCAGGAAGGACTCTGCTTCGCGATCTTGCATCCGGCTCGCTTCCCCGCCTTGGTTTCCTGGTTTGGCCGTTGTGTGCCGCAAGTACTTGAAGGAGCGGGACCTTGTTTACCCGGTGTACAAGCGCTGGGTTAGGCCGATACCGGCGTGCTTCCGCACATTTTATAAGCGTGCTTGTCACATTCACCTTTATAATTGCCATTGAGTTACAAATCCCCGATAGCTATCGGTGGAGGAAATTCCGCCGATGAACCTCCCTGTCGGTCCACACGGCACAAGGCAATCTTGCGAGGGGTCGGTCGAGTGGCGGCGTTTAGTGTTTCAGACGCTGGAATTCTTTTTGGTTGCATGTTCATGAATTAGGACAATATTACATTCCACTTTGCAGGCATCTTAAATAGCATTTATATCAAGGGCCTTTGGGCGGTTGGCAAATTAGCTCGCGACCCCCGACTCTGCGTTGCCACTCTGCATGCGCTGGTTCGCAGATGTTTTAAAGGCCCTGCGTCTGATTGCCTTTGAAGTGCTCGTGGAACAGGGTTGTTTCATATAAATGTAGCTTCTTCGTTAATTAATTATGGTTCATACACGTATGCAGGCATATTTCGTGGAAGACACAATTACTGGAAATTAGTTTGTATGGTAGCAGCAAAAACGGCCGAATTGCCCCCAATTGCCTGTATGATATGTATTGAACTGCCCAAAATATGCACAGCAATAGTACCGTAATTTGGAATGTTTATACTTTTTCCTGACATCCTTCCTTTATTCCAGCCTTGGGTATTCGGAAAATACACCGTTTAGTTTGAATTGTCATTTCCAACTCAAAGAGACACTGCTGCAGGTCCCCAAAAGCTTCCTGTGCCTCTAAACCCCTGCAGTACAGCATGACTTTCTGACAACAGAGAAAACAGGAGTAAAAGCAAGCATCCGAACGGCTGTCCAGTGGTAGATGCAGCACTAGTAGCAGAAAATGTGGAACCTCTGAAGGGTGACAGTCTGCGTGAGAAAAGCTTCTAGTATTTTAGCTTCAGGACAATTCGATTTATGTACAATCTTAATTTTAGGGCCTAAGGGACAAATAACGAGCTAGACACCTTCGCTCACGTTTGTTATACATTACTTGAGGGATGATATGAACAAGTCCACAGATACCACCAGTGTAGTCCATTGAAATGCTATCCGACTCCAGCAAAGGTCAAATGCGAGCAATGTATATAAATAAATGTTCCTTGTTTTCTCACTTTTGCCCCTGCACTTGGACTGTCTTACTTGTGATTCTCTCCCCATGGCCCAGACTTGTATTTAGCACGTTGCTCGAGCAGCCTGCAGCTTTTCTGCTTCGGATATCTCGACTCAAAAACAGACATACAAAAAATAGTATACATAACCTGCCAATTCACTCAGACCATCAGCGGCATTTATTGCGTGAGATGTAAATCTATAGTGATGCTCCTGCAATTAGCCTATATTTCTTTATTTTCATATACCAGCTGTGATTCATGCGTTGCCTGCCCTGTCAACCATGCTTAAAATGTTGGTTGAAGTTTCGCCTGCAGCTACTGGCCATACTTCAATAAAGCCACATATAAAAGTTTGCTTCCTACGAAAAACACGCAAAAAAAAATTAAATAGAAACGAGGCGCGCCGACAGCTAGCGTCGCCACAGCCTCCACAGGGGCGAGCCGGGGCGAGTCGGGGAAAATTCTCTCCTCGCCGTGACGTCACCCCGGTTCGCCGTAAGGGGCGCCCGCGAACTATCTCGGGGCTAATAGCGCATGCGCAGTTCTTCGTATTGAGGGCCCACTGTACCGTATCGGATATGCAAAAACGGTTTCCTAAACCTGTCTATTGTCTGAGACGTGTTCTTTCTTTGTCTGACGGTCGTGTCACAGTACATCACCATCTTCGAAGCATGCACATCTAGAAGTAAAGGCGCTCCGAACATGCTTGAAGAGTGTGCGCATGATAATCATGTGGTCGTGTCCGCTGCGAACCTCGTTTGTCTTTTTGTACGAGGTGACGAACAGTGTGAGCGCGGCTTAAGGAATTCAGTGCGCTTACTTTCCCCTCAAGGCACTTGAGAGAGCCAATCACTGCGGTCCACGTAGAGAGCTCGACGAACGACGTTGTCGTAAATATGTTTAGACCCCAAAAAACAGTCTGCATTTTGACAAAGCACATAACGAAGTGTGCTCAATACAAACAGTGCAAAAGGTTTTTGTTAATTTTTTTGTTTTATTATTCGCTGAGTTCTTGCTGTAGATTCCAGCGATTGGGCCTTCCAGATGATTATGCGTGGAAAAAGGCCCCGTATATCTTTAAATACCACTGACAACCTGAAGGTCGATGTATGACGTTTTGCCATCTTAAACATCTCGGAGAGCACGTGCGAGCACACGCACACACCACGCACACACGCACCACGCACCACCACCACCCCACACCAAATATACACGACAAAAAAAAAGATTCTGGTGCGTGAAGAGAGCCCGTCATAGCGCCTGTGTCACTCCTCCTCACTTCTTTTTTAATGCGAAAGCATTCACTGTCCCATGGAGCGAGTCGTGCCAAACGGCACCTTAAGTCTTTCTCCAAGTGAAGCGAGCTCACAGCTGTGAAACCACGCGAAAAAGCCTCCAAACAGCACCTGGTTTCCCCGATCCCAAAGGAGCGGAGTAAAGCTGATGGATTTCGGCTTCGGTCCCATTGGCTGGCGCGCGTCGACGAGTCTCCCATTGGCCGCTGCGCGTCAGTTTCAACAACTGCTCACTCCATGGCGCTGCGTGTCCGTCAGCGCACCGTTAACACGGAGCGTCCAAGGTCAGCGTGCCGAGGAGAGCCCGCGCGCTGACCGGCGACGAAAAGTACGCAGCAGACGAAGTAACGGAGCGGACGAGCGGCTTCCATGCCTTCGCATTTAGAACTCGTAAGAGCGCTTAAGTGTACCTCGAGCATTTGTTTTTGCGACGTAATTGGCGAGGCATTCTCGAAAACGTTAAGAGGTGTCGCAAGTTTCATGTAAGTAATAATTAATATTGTAATTTATAAAATACGTTTTTCTTTAAAGACGCGTGCCTATGAACGATGAGATGAAAAGAGAGAACGTTAAACGACACTTTCTGTTCGAAGTCACCAAAAAGGTAAGGAGTGCGCCATTTCGCTAACTACGGCATAGATTCGGGCGGGCGTTTTAAATCAAGCTTTCTGTAATATGTTTTCCATTGGAACGTTTCTTTTGACAAAAACCCGGCGGTGTCAGTTTGTCAGCGCCGAGGAGAGAGGGAGAAGGAGGGGTGAGGGGCGCCGCGTGCGACGCTCCCATTGTCTCAAAGCGCTGACGTCAATGTGTCACCTCTCCTCTCTTTCTACGGGGCTGACAAAAGTGACACACACACCGAGTTTTCGTCAAAACTAGCGTTTTCGTTTTCGTCAGAGGACGCGTCGCACAGCTGGCGCGGAGCCAGAGAGGAGGGTGCGTCGCGGCGCGGTGGAATGCGGGCGTGCTCAGTTGCCGCTCTGTCGTCGCCCGTTGTACTTCGCTCTGGGTTTCCATAGTAGCGGTGCGTGGGCTGCGACGTGCGTGTGTGTGTGAAGTTAAAACGATAGATGCGGTTCCCTCCACGAATGATGTGGATGCGGTTCCTTCCACGTGCGGTATCGATATGGTTCTTTCCACGAGTGATATGGATGACCAAATCCAAGGGCTTCGACGTACTCTGACAAGCACAGTACTTAAAAGGGGTGAAAAAAAATTACAGGAAGATCTATTGGTGGTTTCTTGGAAAATGCGTTAGCATGACCACTGGAAAACGCCACACACGGCCCTTTCGGGAATCGCTAACCCTGACCCAACACCGAAGTCTAAAAGAGGCCGCAAAAAATAGAGGAAACAATAGAGGAAGGCAAAACAGAAAAGTGAAAAGAGTCAGCGTTAAGTTCCCCGCCTCTCTCACCCAAAAAAGGGGGGGGCATGTGGCGTATTCTCAAGGGTCATGCTAACGCACTCACTAAGAATCCACCAACAGATATTCCTTCATTTTTTCTCTGCAAGTACGCTGCTTACAAGCTCAATATTTTAGGGCGATACCCTAGGTTAATTAAATTAATTAACGATTGAAAATTGTTAATTTATCGTTTGCAATAATATTATAAAAAAATATCGAAGTTAGGGTTGTCGATGCCACTTTAACCGCAGTGCCCTGATCATACATTATGCAAAAGACGCGATGTTCGCTGCCGACGCGTATGACAAAATTATCTGCCGATCCGTTTCAAGCATACTCGGAGCCTGTTTGCTTCGTATGGCATGTCTGTGCATCCAACCTATCTGCATACATATTTTGTATAGACCGTCATGCACGGAATAGGCACGCCGTCAGACAGTAGAGGAGTTTTAGGGAAGCGCTTTTGCACATCCGACACGAAGTACGATAGGCCGTCCGGTACGAACTGCGCATGCGCTACCACAGAAGACTCGCACATGCGCAGTTCGTGCCGGAGGCCATCATTGCCACTGTTTGCGTAGTTCGTGCCGGAGATGTCGAACTATGCATACGGTTCCCTAAAACTCTACTGTCTGCAGATTGACTTTCGTATCATCTATTAATCGGGGTGGCCGCGGTCTTCAGAGTGTATAGTCGAGAAACCAGCATATTCAGATTGCGCGAACAGGGAATTCGCTCTACTGTCTCTAACTATCGCCCGATATCTTTAACATCTGTCTCATCAAACTACTTGAGCACATACTTTAGCTCTGACATCATGACTCACTAACAACAAACAGATTTTTCTTTAAGCATCAACATAGATTTTGAGAAGGACTATCCTGTGAGACGCAGCTCTGTCACTTCATTCATGATTTAAACACTAACCTCGGAGTGTCATGCCCAGACAGACGCAGTCTTTCTTGATTTCTCCAAAGCTTTCGACCGTGTCCCCCATCAACGTCTCCTTTTCCAAGCTTCACTCTCTCCACCTAGAGCCCTTAGATTGTTTGCATGGATACGCGACTTCCTTTCTCGCGTACAGCTCACGGTCATCAATGATCACGAGTCCACCTTAACAAATGTCTCCTCTGGTGTTCCGCAAGGTCCGTTCTCAGGCCTCTGCTTTTTCTAATCATTTATCAATGACCTTCCTGCCACCATCTTCTCTAAAATACGCCTCTTCGCAGACGATTGCGCAGTCTATAACAAAGCTACATGTGCGCATGATCAGAACCAGCTACAAGGTGACTTTCTAAAATTCACCAATGGTGCAACACCTGGTTGATGTCACTAAGCAAATCCAAATGTAATTAATCCGCTTCACAGAAAAAAATCTATCCTATACCATCAGTACTATCGACTCTGACCTAATCGAAACCGTTTCAATGTATAAATATCTTGGTGTAAGACTAACATCAGACCTCTCATGGAATAACACATTGAAGCCATACATGCTGACTCATCGAGAACTCTAGGCTTCATTCGACGTAACCTGCGCAGTGCTCCTCCGCTCGTCCGCAAGATGGCGTACGACACGTTCATCAAACCAAAATTAGAATACGCAGCTCCATCTGGAGTCCCCATCAGGCCAACCTCATCAACCACCTGGAAGCAAGTGCAAAACCGAGCCGCTCGTTTCATCTTGACCACCTATTCCATCTTGTCCATATGATTTTTCTGTCAGTGTATCCGCGTTAAAAAGTCAACTAACTGCTTGTCTTCTTTGCAGCTCCGCAGAAAACTCTCTCGCCTCTGTCCTTCTTCATAGTACACGATCATTGCGCCGACCTCAAGAGCTCTTTTTATCACCTCCTGACAGGACATCTTCTCTTCTGGCACCAACTCACAATCAAACGTGTTTCCGGTTCCACAAACGCATTCAATCAGTCTTTCCTTCCTCAAGTCATCTCCGACTGGAACAGCCTACCATCCTCTATCGTCACCATCATGGACCCAGATGTATTTTTGTCAGACTTACGGATTCATTTTTCTTGTTATTAGTATTTTTGCCAGTATGTACGATTAGCGAAAGCTTATTACTGGATGTAATTAACTTGTGTTGCTTCCTTTTTTTGTTTGTGTAACGTGCATATACCCCACTGCATAAATGCCTAACCGGGCCCTTAAGGTGAAAATAGAATGAAATGAAATGTGAAAATCGCCAGATGATTCGCCAATGAAAAGGCCTTCCTTTGAAGGCTTTTGAATTTCCCTCGAAACAGGGGTGATTCAGACATGTGAGGCAACATACGATACAAGATTAATATAGACGATAGTTCACCGCGAATATTGCTCATCAGATTAAACATGATGGTGATACTCGCTTTCCAAGTACAATCCTTTTAGAAAGAAAAAAATGTCATTAATGATTTCTCCAATAAACATATCAGTACCTAGATAAAGTATGTAAGAAGTTTTGCAGATTTTAGGTCGTCTTATATGTTATCATGTATGAATTAGACACGTTCACATAATTGCTTTTCGCCAGGGTACCCATAATATTAGGAAAAGAAAAACCTAATCATAGGTCTTGTTAACTATTGGGGAAGGCTTTTTTTCCAACAGCCGTGTGCAGGGTACAAACAGTTGATCGCTAGTCGAAACCTCGATGCCTTCTTAGCTTTATGTTTTTTCGCTTTCTTCTTGCAAGGCTGGCATAGCGGTTGGGGCATAAGAAACGACCGGAACACCGATAGAAATTCGAACCGCGTACAAAGAAAAAAAAGTTTCTTTGTGTGCGTTCCCGGGGAAGGACGCGAAAGTTGACACTGCTAATGGCTAAAGTGAGTTGCGCTGTAATCCTGTTTGCCTAATTGGCATGAACCGTCCGAGACAACCAACACCCAACCTACACAAATATTTGAACATTTTCTCGGCTGTTAAGAGGTTTTAGTCGACACACTAATGGTTTCTCGAGAAAGTCAACTGAGAGGATATTGTTTTGCTCTCTTTTTGCCTGGAACCTATCTTTTTTTACGCTACATTTGTTAACGTGAAAGAGCAAGAATATATAGTGTTTCTGCATTGTGGCGGACCTTGATGTGCCAGTCAACTCCCACATTTTTGTAAGTTGTCCCCTATTTATTGGTCGGGACAAAAAGATGAGGAAAATAGGTGTTTTGTTTTGTGGACGTCTTACCTTGGCAATAAGATAATGGTAATAAGCGCGATAATAAGATGCTAACGATCCCCTATCGTCAATAAGACAGCAATAATAAGCGCTATAATAAGATGCTAACGATCAGCTAACGATAATAAGATAACGATAAGAGCGATAATAAGGTGCGAACAGTGAGCTAACGATAATAAGATAACGATAATAAGAGCGATGATAAGATGCTAACGATCAGCTAATGATCAAATAAGGATAATAAGATGCTCGACACGCTCCCAGGCCCTACGTTTGTTAAGTTGTTTGGGACCATAGTCACTGACAGCTGCAGAAACGGAGCCCAAAGTCAATCAGATTGTGCGTTAATAATCATAATTTTATTACCACTACTACTACTAATAATAATAACAATAATAACGATAATGAGGATAGTTATGGTGATGATCATGATGATGATTAGGATCATGATATTATTAAAATATTAATATTTGATTTATTTATTTATTGTACATACCCTCAAGCGCCGAAGCATTGCAGAGGGGAGGCAAAGCAAACAAAAATAAAACAAACTGACAGAACAAAAAAACACGAAAAAACATGCGGCAAGAAATTCAAATATCAAAAATACACTGCGATCGCCTAAAATCTGAAGCAATATATGTTACGAACAAATAAACAAAATAAAAAGACTCATGTCGGCTCATCAAACAGAAATGTAAACAAAGATTGGCGAAAAAGAAAATAATCGGGTATAGTTGCGATACTGCTGGAAGGTGGTTCCAGTCGTTTGATGTATGTGGATAAATGAATAAAAAAAGTGTTTGTTTGGCAACGTGTTAATCCAACTTTATTCCGATGGTCCAGACGGGAAGAGTAATAGTTAGGCAATGTAAAGAAATGGTCTCGCAGGGACTGATGATGGTACACTTTATGAAACAGGCAAAGTCGAAAAACTTTCTACGCAGTGACAAAGAGGGTAACAACAGACTGGACTTCATTGATGATATGCTGGCTGTTCGATTATAATTAGACAGAATAAAACGAACGGCGTTATTTTGAACTAGTTCGAGAGCTTTATGCAGAAAGGCGTGGTTAGGATCCCAAATAGAGGCTGCGTATTCCAATTTTGGACTGTACAAGAGTGTTATAAAGAAGAAGTTTTAAGTTAACTGGAGCCGTTCTGAAGTTTCGTCGTAGGTATCCTAACATGCGGTTAGCGTTGGCGATTATTATATCGATATGAGGTTTCCAGGTTAAAGTCGATGATATAGTAACACCCAGATAACGGTACGAGTTTACAGATTCAAGTTGAATGTCGGTTAGTGTATATGCTGAAGGGCGCGCGCCTTGCCGGAAACCCGCATTAGTTTGCATTTGTTAGGGTTTAGTTCCATACGCCATTTTTTGCACCAAAGAGTAATATTATTTAAATCAGATTGCAAAAGGCGTTCATCATCATAATCATGAACTTCCCGATAAATTACACAGTCATCTGCGTATAAATGCATGGAGGAAGATACACAACTTGGTAAATCATTAATGAATATTAGAAAAAGAAGCGGGCCTAAAACCGAACCTTGGGGCACGCCCGATACCACATCAGTCAGGGATGAATTATTGCCATTTAAAGTTACATATTGTGAGCGGTTGGTAAGAAAGCATTCCAGCCAGTAACAAATTACAGACAATAGCGCTGGCCCACAAAAGAAGCGTCCTGCTTATGCGTAGGGCCAGGCAATCAGCGAACACACAGGTACAAGTATATTCGATGTAATCATTGTAAATACAACAAACGCATGCTCGATCTAAAGAACAAAATAGAACGAATGTTTTATAGATGTAAACAAAAAAAATACAACGAATATAACACTCACTAAAAAATTTCACGTACAAAAAAAAATTCTACAGCCAAAAAAGAAAAAAAAATTGAGAAGAATATGGATCAGACTCTCAGGCATATAGCACGCTCTGTGAGAAACAATCAATCAAGAAATAAAATACAAGTACCACGAAATTCGCCATAAATTCATATCAGACAAGTTTAAAGGACACGTACGAGTCGTTGATGGCTATCAGAACGGAAGCTAGCGAATCATCCCGCAAAAGAGATGCTGGCATACTCGCCTACGTCTACTTGGGAAGACCCGACTTCGTTTTAGGGACGACAGGACGAAAATAGTGTCCTAGTTAAAGTCAAACAACAACATTACAATGTCTATGCAAACACTGCAGCCGCCATCGTCACTATGCCCCAGATATGTTCGCCGCCATTTTATCATATCTCAGCGACGACTTCCACGCGGTTTAGGCGCAACGACACACACGCGATGGCCGCGAATCGGTGACTGCGGACTTGTCAGAGCGAGATTACATACGACGTATTTGGGAAGAGCTAGAAACCAACACGCTGCTTCCAGACGAGTCCGCGTTGGCACTCACCGCGTGTGGGCACCGCGCTTGCGCAGAAACCAGATCCGTCCGAGGCGAAGCATCTGCGCATGCGCAGTAGCGACCGCAGTTCCACCGGAGTGGCTTTGACGAACGCGCTCCTCCTACGCCATTCGAAACACGCGGAGTTTTTCCGCAGACAAGATGGCAGAATTCTCCGAGGACAAGCCTCATGCACGTAGGAAGCGCATTTGCTTCGTATAAATAGGTATGCCTCGAACTTGTGTCCGAAGTCTGTTTTCTTTTTTTGTTTTTGTGCAATCAATGTGACAGGACTGTCGTACAAGCGTGAAAGATGCTTCAGACAGTGTTTGCCGACTGTATTTTGTATAAAATCTTATCAGTGTGTCCGCGGCTTTCTGGAAACAACTGGCTAGACTCTCGTCCCAAAAAGAGCCATGAATTGTGGATATTTATGTCCAGACTCTTTTTCTGCCTTACATTTCTAACGCAGCTGATATATAGTAAGGTAAACGCAATAAAAATAAAACTACCTTGATTTTAAACTTTGATTCATTATGGCAATTACTTTTGTCAACTTTTCAATTAAGGTTGAACAGGTTGTTAGAATTGCGAGTAAAAATGAAAAGCCTAGCTTTAGCGATTTATTTAAGCCTGTCGAGATGTACTCTCTCCCTTTTTTTAAAATCCTTTTTTCTCTACGTTTACTGATGGCGTAGTTTGACTTCTAGTGTTTGCTTCGTGATGTTTTGTACATAAGCGGCTTATAAATTGAGCTCCCGGCAGCCGACACATTTTTAATAACACGATCAGGAACTGAGAAGCAAGATTAGTCCCGTATGAAATACTTTACGCGTCGTACGATAGCTTTGCTCAGAATTCTGTGGGTGCTTTATTTTGGAAGGGATAATCATATTGCACTTTCTTTAAAGACATGGCTTTGCTGCCAACTTATTGCGAATCATTTATGCAAAATTGAAGAAAACGAAAACGACCGGATTATTTGACTCATAGTTAATATCATCGACTGTATTGGGATCAATAGAAGAAAGGGAGCAAACTACAAACGGTTGCGACCATACTTGTATCCGTGTTTCACGACGCGAGTACCCTCGCGGACAACATGAGCTGAAACACACGATCCGTACTCTTCTGCGTACGTGGTACCCAAAAGCTCAAGTATTTATCAATATGCTAGATGTCAAAAAGTATCTGACCTCAATTTCGCGAGGCCATTGCTATGTCAGACCACAGCTCCCTAACATAATCGTACGCGGAAGAAACATGAAGGACTGTTTCAGCTCCTAATGTCCGCGATAGTACAACGTGTCCCAAAAACAAATTTACAGTGTTTTTTTAACGGCAAAAATGAGCTATGCATCGCCGAACGCTTATTCTCCGCTCAAATGTAGGACTAGAGGCACGAAGGAAAATACAAATTTTTAGCACTAACCGTTATCTTAGTAAAAATTCATATGTGTTTTTTTCGAAATTTTCAGTGGGCAAATAGGGCCCATTTTTGCCCTTTTTCGGCAACTGGCGCCATAGAACTCCATGCGTTTGAGAGCTCTGTCGCCCACCATTTCCATATTGAAGATTTAAAAAAAATCACAAAAGTTTTAACAAGATTACAGTTAATGCTGAAACTGTGGCATCTGATTCCGACCTAATCGATCCAATCAATATTTTGACGCCGAATTAAATGACACACGTACCCAGTGTCCTCTTCTGCTTGGACACATATCAGACTGAGCGGGACATAGGCTCATAGAGAATTCCCTTTTTCTTGCTCATTTTTTGATCAAGGTAATGTTATGTCCTCAGACTTTCGAATTCTATTCCCACCCCTAGTGTAAACTCTAACAAAGGTTCGGATTCCTGCGACGCGTAGTTTATTTATGAGAGCCAAAGAACCGTGTTAAGTTTTTTCCTTAAGTACCCGTGCCTTTTGAATACGCTTCCGTCTGTCCGTCTTTCTCTTTCCGTTTATTTTTATGTAGCAACATATACAAAGAACAAAAGCAGCGAACGCGGTTATACTATTTAAAGTGTGTGTCTAAAGGGTGTCAATACCGCTTTCATTAGCGCTCGCCCTCCGCGCAGATGTTAGTAAAGCGGGACGTGTGCATATAAGCAGTGGGATAACGACAACTAGTACCTAAACGACAAGCGCAGTCTTGCTTCTCGGATCTTTTGCAAGACTTCAAAACTATGCATATAAGAACACTATTCAAACAAAGCCAAAAAAAGAAAGAAAAGAAGCAGAGCTGGATACAGGAAAGCATAGAAAGAGCGGTATAGAACCCTTGTCGTGGAATCGAAAAAAATACATACGGCGGAAATCAAAATTTCGATGCCAGCTACTACTACTCCTTTTTTATATTAATGCATCCGAAAGATATTTCTTCGTTCTGAGTGGCTGGCTTCGAGCACACTTTTGACGAAGAACCACTTGCATAAAACTCCTTAAACTTTTTTTCTTTTTTTCGTTTTCTTGACGGAGGTCTATCAGAGGCACGCGGCGGAATGCCCGGAAGTAACATTTTAAGACATCCGCGGATCCTTATACTGCTGGGACAAACTTCGAATGTGGGCGAAGGAATACAGCCACGTCTCGTTCTTAATAGGGGAGCTTTGAAGTAGGGGTCCCCTAATGCTTTGGGTCCCTCAAAAGAGCTTCGGGGCATCGCACTGCGCATGCCCAGAACTTCTGCGTTTGCGCACTGCGTCGCCGCGAGCTCTTAGTGTGACCCAAAGCATTAGGTACCCCAAATTCTGAAACTTTCTAATATGGACCTCGGTATTATGCAAACGCCGCTATATAGACAGTATGTTCGGACACGAACTGGGTAAATACATTAATTTCCGTTTCGTTAAAGAGAGCAACTCACATTATCATGACCGAAAGATTGTTTTGCGAAACGGAGGCATCCATGCCACCGAGACGTGAGTGTATGATGAAAATATGTTCTACGAAGATCTCTCTTCTATCTCTGGTGCACGGGAAAGTTAGTCATTTTTATCGAAATGAGATGATCTGATCGCCCAATTAGCGCGCGCCACTCTTGCCACAATGCGGTACACGCGCGACGCTCGCGGACAAAATGGCGAGCTGCTTCGCCGATCACATAATCTCATCCGATGGAAATTACATCAACTTTGCCGTCGGACAGAAGTATTAGACATTCCGTGAAGTGCAATGAAAGTGCGACAGCACTAGAACGCAGTTCCTACTCTACTAGGCGACCCAATTTTCTAACCAGCGGAGGGGTGGGAAAAAAGAGTCGGCGCACCACTCCCCCCCCCTTCCTCCTCCAGGAGGAAGGGAGGCTTGTTTGTTAGTTTTGTTTTAGCTTTTTAAAGCTCTCGCTTTAAAAAGCTAAAAAGTAAAGGGGGGTGCCAAATAAAAACTTTCACTCGATTAATTACTGACTTTTATTCGATCAATCAATTTTGTTCTTCTGTCTGAAACCTCCGGGCATAATACCTAAAAAAAATTTGTCAAAACTGCATTCTTATTTTGACTGTCTTACTATGTGAGAGAAATTTAATTACAGCGTCATTTACACGTTGACCCTGTTCCGAAAACATAGAAACAAAAAACAACAAAAGAAACGCGCACCATTCATTTTAAATACGAAATATTTTGCATCAATATTTTGAACTTATAATAGCTGTACGCGACAGTAATGTCACGTACTAAAGTGATTTGCCACTCGAAGACGCCAAGGCCACCTCAAAAAGAAATAAAAATTAGATCGAGCTCCAACTAATATACTAGTATATGCAAATGAATGAACCTTACTTAATCGAATGATTCAAAGAATCAAAGTTTGACGAACCCGCCGAAAGCCAAACTAAACGGCGGAGTCAGGATTTGAACTCCGGGCCTCCCAATGTCCGGTTCGGGTGAGCTGACCACCACACCACTCCACTTTTTTTTCTTTCCTTCATTGCAACACAAACAGCACATGTCAATTCAATTTACAAATGCGCTGCAGGACTTCTGCAGGGCACGTTTAAAGGCTCTCATTTCCAAAAGTGCTTTACCAAAGTCCTCACTACCACTCCACCTTTTGCATATATACTGTGCGTTTCTCTATACATATATACATACATATATATGCATATATATATATATGTATATATGTATCTATATACAGATGTATGTATATATATATATATATATATATACCTCTCTCCAGCGAAAGATAATTGATCGCGATCGAAGCAGTAATCCTTTACTTGGCGGGCAATCGATTAATTTCCGAGCCCTCTTTTACCGAGTCGGGCAACACTGTGTCATTAAGTCGAACCTCGTCAAATTTCGCTAAAAGTTCGAAGAGGGCCTGCCGAAACGTTCCGACCTCAGTTCCGACAATCGTTCGCGTCATCCTGTTCAAAGCCGCGCCAACGCCGCTAATACATCGTACAATAAACACTCTGCAGACGGTGTCTGAAGAGCGTATCTTCCTCCTATGACAATCACATTCGTCATACGTATGACGTCACATTAGTCATAAAAAACCGTCTGCAGACGTCTTCGAAGCATACATGTGTACATACGTATACAAACGCATGTACAAATAGACGAGCGTTTTTTGTTT
The DNA here is from genome assembly GCA_037355805.1 of Ixodes ricinus. Lineage (NCBI taxonomy): Eukaryota > Metazoa > Arthropoda > Arachnida > Ixodida > Ixodidae > Ixodes > Ixodes ricinus. The sequence continues at coordinate 42,150 of JAZHYW010021606.1, forward strand.
TCCAGTTACTTTTATTTTCTGTGCGAAGCACGGAATGTATGTTTGTCTACGCATACGCGTGGAATTCGAGAACCAGACAGGATTCCTTGTTCCCGTCCAGTTTTAGAATGTGCGCTCCCTGGGATTCCAATAAAATAATATAAAATAGTTTGCGATTGTTCTCAACTACGAGTAACACGATAGAAAGAAGTGGGCGGCCATCGCTGCTCGGAGTGCCAAAATAGCGATGGGAAACGCCTCAAAATTCCTTGCCGACGCGAAACCTACTACCCACATAACACGAGCCGGTGCTGACACACTTGACAGATTTCGTCTCGAGATGCGATCGAAACCTTTTTGAAGTACTGCTGTATATTTCTTTTTTTCTGTTTTTTTCTATCGACTTGACTGGAATGTTACTACGGAGATGGAGAAAACGCAGCATATACACAACTGACAGGCAAACGTAGAAATATACAAATAGTGATGTCCAGCCGACACATGCATATTGGTTCTCGAAAAGTCAATTCAACACCCAATATGTCATGGGTCGAACTTTTGAGTGATAGTGTCGAACGCCTAAAGGCTATAGGGACATGCAAACAGCCATCCGTCATTTTGTGTATAGGATATTTTAGGTTTCATAAAAACAACACAAAATATAAATGTTTCTGGAAGAAAAAATTATCTAAGAAACACTACCAGTTGTTTTTTTTTGTCCAAATTGTACAGGGTGAGACCGTAAGGACTAACACATTTGAAACGTCTGGCAAAATTTTAATTTCAAGCGCAGATACCGGAAATTGGGCACTGGAACGCAGTTTTGCAAGAAGTTTTATTTGAATTTTGTTTTTCAGAGTTCAAGTCAGAGGTGGCAAAATATTAAAAATAAAGCATGAACGGCGACCGTGCAATTCCATGCGCTATACCGGATGTTTGTCGTCTGCACACTATTATGCGAGCTTGCACCCCGGTTGTCATTTCTTTTATATATTTCGTTAAATAGTAATATTTATCGCAATTATGTTGTTCATCGCCAGCCTCTGCTATTGGTTTTAGCGTTTTGAACATTTTAAGGGAAGATTAACAAGCTGCTTATTCCGGTACGTCATCTGGTAGCTGGAAAATCAGACTAAAAGTAGAATTCATCGATACTCAAGACGTCATGGTGACGGCTTGACCGACCCTAGAAGGCCGACCACAGGGATGCTTTTGTTTGCACACGTCGCCACTAGTCACTGGTAAGGTGAGAACTCCAGGGGGCTGCTTCGGTTGTTTCGACTCCAGCTCCAGCTTCGTACCTTCGACCATAGCCTGCTCTATACTCACAAAGCCTGGCAGTTCGACGACGGAGCCATAGAGTGCCCGGTCGCAGATTTGGAGCGCAAAGATCTGGTAGGCACAGAGCATCAAAGAGCCATTGCTCGGGGAACCTAGACGTCAGCGCACAGCTTTTGCAGCGGCGAGGACACGAAACACACTTGTTCGCTCGCGAGAAGTGTGTTTCGGGGTCTCGCCGCAGCGGGGCGCCTGTCACGTGGCTTTCCTCTCATCCGTTGTCTGCCGCTCCACGTTTTCCATTTCGGTGGCCGCTTCTCGTGGCGATCTGTCAGGCTTTGTCAGTATGTAGGAGGCTGTGCTTCGACAGTGCTTTGGCGTCTCCTGCACCTCGAGCGCGTGCGCGCAGGCAAAGCACGGTGGAAAACACAAGGCGCTTCCCTAGACGCTGGGCGTTCGAAATACACGCCCTGCCGTTCCTGTTCTCTCAGTGAATGTAGTTAGCGGTGCGCCTAAAACCTCATAACTCAAAAGACCCTCATTTTCGTGTGTCATGTCTTCCTGGCTGTTTGGTACGCAGGGCTCGTGCATTTGTTCTTATATTGCAGGGCCTTCAAAAGCTTGCCACGGTTAGTGCTGTCTTTTTATAAACCTCACGAGAAAAAAATCAAAAGAAAAAAGAAACGCGTAAAGTTTGTGGAACGTTAATCTGGCACCCGAGTTTTCCCCTGTTTGACGTCGAGGAACACACTTCAGAGATGTTTTTTGTTTGTTCATTCCTTTTGTTTTAGTGGCAATTTCCAACGTTTCATGCGCTTTTATATTTTTAGAAAGGAAGTGACATGGCCGAGCGCGCAAAAGAAAGTGATGGGTTTCAAGAACCGTTTCTTTGAAAGCAAGTACTGTCCAAGCACTTAGCTTTTCCGGTTCAACGACTTCGTTGCGGCTTCTTCGTTTCAGACTCTGTTTAAGTGAAAGGAAAAAAAAGATTATGTGGCGATGAAATTAAAAGATAGTAATCAAGGGCGAAATAATTTTACTTTTGGACAAGCCGATTTTCCTTTGTGGACAGCCACATAATCCTCCTCAAAGCATCCACCGTTTCAAAAAGAAAAAGAAAAAGAAAAGAAAAAGAACAACAAAAAATAGCAGAGCTTGACGTGTCTTTGGTCTTGTGTTCGCAAGAAAGCCTCTACTGTAAAATAGATATAGGAAGAAATAAATAAACTTCCATAGAGCCGTATATGTTTGTTTTTGTGTTCGAGGGATTGTTTTTTTGCTTTGATCTCTTACTCCAGAGCAAAGATAATGCTTTTAAGTTAAAAGGATGTGTCATTAGAAGAACGCGTACAAAGTTTTGACTGGTTGCTTGTTAAAAAGAAAAGACCACGCACTATGCAAATTTTGTTGTGTATTTTTTTTTGTCTGAAACATTCTTGAAGTGTTTGTGTTTGTGTGTGTGTGTTTGTGTGGAGAGAGAGAGAGTTTCTGATTTTTCTTCCCGTTTGCTTTGTGTGTTTGTGTTGGAGCAGCAAAGAATCAACCATATGGTGGTTGTTTTGGGCACCCAGAAATTAAGATTATTATCATTCTTATTATTATTTTTAATATTATTATCATTATTTTTATTATTTTTATTATTCTTAGGGATGTAAAGAAGTTAATGGGGGCTTTAACGTAGACGGGTTAAGAGAAACAAGTACGATAAAAATAGAACTTCCAACACTGCCTTGGTACTGGAGAATAAGAAAACACACGTACAAAACATGCAAGTGTTGAGAAACATCTTTAGGGCACGTGGATTGACACCTCATCCTGTTAAACTTGCGCTGTAATAAAAATGAAAAAAAAGAGCGAACATATTTTGTAGTAGCTACTTTGTGCTCAACGGGTGTAATATGAACTTCAGGCGGATGAGCGTGAGTCAAAAAGAGACTGGCTTGATATTGTCACGAATGACAAACGATGAGGCGTAGAATAACTAAAGAAACTAAACGTTTCATGGAGCGAACTTGCGCCCAAAACAAAATAGAAAAAGGCTAGCGTCGGAGGCGTCGATGTCGGCGAAACAGCAGGATCGACCGCTGGGGCGAGACGGCTCGCCACGCGGAGCACATTTCGTACCGGCGTGGGTTTCTGGAACATTCGGTCTATACTTCGTTTCAGCTTGGGTCCAGACGCAGCCGATGCTACGAGTGCGAGTGTGTGGCCCTGAACAGTGCTTGCATTGCACGAGCGCGTGCTTGGCAGGGACGCTAAAAGCCCAGAGCTCGCGCTTGTAGCATCGCCTGCGTCTGGACCCAAGCTGAAACGAAGTATAGAACGTCCAGCGCATAAAACATTCGTAACTCGGTGAGACGAGAAAGTTCTCGAACTTGCGAGAATGACAAGTAGAAAGAATAAGTAAAAGACACGCCGCTCCCAGGAATCGAACCCAGGCTCATCGTCGTGGGAGGCAAGCACGATAACTGTTAGGCCACGGCCGCGCTGCCTACTTGGCCAGCTTAGAAGCCTCTCGACTATGTCGCTGTCAATTAGGCCAGCTGCGCGCGATGCAATATGCACTATAAAATGCAGGAGATTTAGTATATATATATATATATATATATATATATATATATATATATATATATATATATATATATATATATATATATATATATATATATATATATATATATATATATAAGGAGAGAGAGAGAGAGAGATACATCTATATACAGAGTACAAGAAAGATCCATGTACTGAACAAAAACAAGGAAAGGTTTATTGACGTTTGGAGTGGGAGGCCTCTCTTCTTCAGGATGGCGATTGAATGAACTTGGCACGATTTAGCTGTAGTCCCGCAAAGTAAACAGTCACAACACAAACCTACTTTACGCAAAAACTAGTAATAAAGGGGAAGAGGAGGGTGGGTTCACTTCCAATTAGCCAAGAGGCAAAACTAGCGTCGCTTGCGACGAGGGCGGCCTGTCCCCTAACCCGCGAGGCGCCCCGCGGTCGGGGCGGCAGAGAGTCACGTCTAGGTCTTGGCCGCAGGTAGGGACCGACCGACCCGTACATAAAAAAAGAAAAACAAAACACACACACACACATGTTCTGAAGACGGTATAAACAACAACCGGCAAACCAGCAGGGGAACAAACAGGGGCAAGGAGGAGGGGAGGGGGAGGGGGAGGATAACGACTACCACGCCCAACGAAAAAGAAGATAGTTACTGGGAATGTTTCTGGAAATCTGGAAATATGGAAATCGCCCTTCGACTCTTAACTCCAAACGTGACTCTAATTTAATTCTTAAGTCCGTTTTTTAATTTAGATGTCAGTGACTTCAAGTGATGTTAATATCCCGGGATCTTCGTTAATCCCTGTTCGCAGTGTGTTGAGCTCATGAATTAGGAACGATTCCTTCTGCTCCCGCTCGCGATGTGTTCCAAATCCAGACTCTAAAAGCGTGCCAGTTAACTTTTCAAATGAGTGGTCAGGTAGTTTTAGCTGTTTTGAGAGAGGCAGAGTGGGCTTTGTTTCGGTGTCAGATCTATGAACATTGAACCTCATCCGAAATGGAAATTTTGTTTGGCCCATGTACTACATGTGGCACTCCCCACACTCCAGTAAATATACAACGTTTACGGTGGAGCAGTCGAGACGACCCGAAATTTTGAAGGTCAAGTTTGATCTCGTGCTCTTAGCTGTCTGCGGGGGGGGAGTCGTGTCTGCAAGCCTCACATCGCGGCATTATGCACGGTAGGCTCCCATTGTTGTCCACCGAAGTGGTCCTGGTCCTCACCATAGTATATACATTATTATAGGTTTTTAGAGCGCCTGAATACAACGCGTGGAGGGGAAGAAATTTTTTTTCAGGCTATCGTTTTTTAGATTATATTAAAATCTTTTTTTAGGATGTTGTTGAGGTTAGGCGTGTCGTTTGAATACGTTAAAACTAGGTTATTTTGACGATTATCACTTCGGTATGGCGGCGTGGCAGTTAGCAGTTTATCATGGTCTATGGCCCTGGCCCTTTCGACTGCGTTGTCAACGACGGGTAGATGATAATTTTGTTCGATGAGGGTGCCCCGAAGGTGGGCCACATGGGTGTCGAAGTCACCCTCGTCCGAGCATATCCGTCGGAATCTGTGCGCCTGACTCTACGGAATACTAGTTTTACAGTGGCGAGGGTGGCAGCTGTTATAATGCTGCAAATATTTCAAGCTATTTATAGGCCTACGTTTTGTTTTTAAATTCTCTCCCACCACAAGGACCGTGACTTCAAGAAAGTTAACCTCGGCTAAGGTGCACGTATGCGTAAATTTAATACTTGGGAGCGCCGAATCGAAATCCCCGATAAGCTCCAAAAGTTGGCCCTCGGTGTGTTCCCTATTAGGAAAATGTCATGAATGTATCGTCTGTAAAAGGAGGGTCGCAGAGGTCTGTCTGAAAGAAATGTTCTTTTTCTAGTCTATTCATAAAGATGTTTGCGTAGTTGCGAGCCATTGTAGTGCCCATTGCAGAACCACTGACTTGCAAAAAAAAAAAGTTGCCGTTAGATTCATACCTTTTTTATTTCCAACACCAGGCGAACAAGTATTGCTAGAGTGCTACAGTCGGGGAAATCGTGGAGCCTTACGCTCTGGTGGGCATCAATTAACGAGGCAATTTTGTCCTCGTGGGGACATTTCCGTAGGAGCAAAAAGACGTCTAATGTAACAAGGAAAAAACCAATTGTAACTACGACCGTTTTAAATTTGTAAGAGAAAGTTGTTAGTATTTTTTAGAAAAGAATCAAATGTCGGTGGAATTTCGCTGATGAGGCGGTCTATGAAATTTGAGATTGGTTCAGTTAGTGTACACGTGCCGAAAATAATGGGGCGGCCAGGGTTCCCCGCTTTATGCATTTTTTTGAAGCATATAAAGACGATATAAAGACATATAAAGACCTTACGATATTTTGTTTTGAGGGAATCAAAACTTGCCGTTGATATTTTGCCTTTCTCGATCAGTTTTGCGTTTAGAACAGTAGCGGAATGTGCTTTAGGCATTACAGGGTGTTGTGCATTCTCCTGGTCCTCCTCTCTCCTCTCTTCACCTCCGCGAGAGGGTCTTCGGCCCTCTCGCGGAGGTGAAGGAGGAGGGGGAGGAGGACCAGGACAAGGAAGGAAGGAGGAGGGAGGAGGAGTAGCAGGGAGGATGAAGAGAGGGAGGAGGCGTATGCCCTCCCCTCAGTACCGTTCCCTACTCCTCCTCAAGAGCTGCGCTCTAATTCGGCGTTACAGGGTGTTGTAAATGTCGCTCAATTTTTTTAGACTGCTTTTATGCACAGATTCTAATATTTATCGCGATTAGCGTTGGGAGTTCAGCTTTTGTCTGTCTTTATTAATAAAGAATCTTATACATTTTCGGGTTTGTCGTAAAAATATTTCCGTAGCCGAAGGTTGCGTGCAAAGTTGTCTAGATCTTGTAGGAGAGAGAACTCTAGACTGGCCGGTGATGGGACAGATTTGTAGCCCTCTCGAAAGTAACATCTGTCCGTCAGGTGTGAGAGCGGCGTCTGATAAATTTACCACATCCACCAAAGGGCGGCCCCTCGGAGTTCCACCATCCCCCATTCGTCTATCGCACTCACAGCCCTTTAGGGCATCTGTACGATCTCCCGTCGAATTCGATCGATCCGAGTCCCATGCTCCGTTCACGCGATGCCGGGGAGGGTGTAGCCCGAAACAACCCATTCCCGTTTGAACCCGTCCCATTTCGACCCATTCCCTAATCGACCCTCCCGTTTGAAGCCGTCCCGTTTCGACCCAATTTCGAAACCACCTTCCGTTTGAACCCGTTCCGTTTAATTCCATTCCCGAAACGACCTTCTCATTTGAACCCGTCCCGTTTCAACCGATACCCGAAAGACCCTTGACATCGGACACACCAATATCTTGTTAAAAAGGACACGAAAATACATTTCAAAAAGAATTAAACGATTAGCGAAAAGCACCTGGTGAAAGTTGCGCGACCGTGTAAACGATGATGCTGATAGGGCTTAACGGTGGCGCCATCTTCCTAGTGAACATGTGAAACATTCTGCAACGTGTAAATCCGTGGCGGACACCGTGGTGGCGGGTGGCGGCTTGTGTTTCCGGCGTGCGACTGATGTAAACAAGACGGACCGCATGCAGCATTTGCCGGTCGGAATTTCACAGACCTGCGAAGCTAAATGGAGTAAAAAGTATCTAAACGACCGTAAAGGTATGTGGTGTGTCTCCGTCATCCTGAACTTGAACGATCGTTCACGTTGTGTGCCGTCAAACCAAATCATTTCGTACCGCTCGCGGTCGCCACGGCAGCTAGTCTGCGCCGCAGATCCGCAAAAATTTACTAGCATGCGTTGTTTACAGCATTCGACGATCGCTTGCCATTGTGAGCAGTCCTCGAAATGATTTGCGTTCAACCTCTCAAATGAAGCAGACTAAGAGGGACGGCAAATCTCCTCCCGCTGTCCTAAGCCTAACGCTCGGCTGGGTCGGCGAAGGCAGTCGCCGAACCGACCGCCATCTTTGTTTTTACCCGAGTCGTGAACGGTGCTGGCTGCGTTCCGGTGACGACTCCAGCGGCCGGAATGGGAGAAACGAACGAGAAGAGCCTCCCGACAACCCGAACGACTCGCGCGCGCATGCGCAGTGGCGTCGCCGATGCGTTCGAGGCGCGAACCGTTCGTGTGGAAACGACCTGCTGCAAAACTCCTAATTTCGAAACCACCTTCCCGTTTGAACCCGTTCCGTTTAATTCCATTCCCGAAACGACCTTCTCATTTGAACCCGTCCCGTTTCAACCGATACCCGAAAGACCCTTGACATCGGACACACCAATATCTTGTTAAAAAGGACACGAAAATACATTTCAAAAAGAATTAAACGATTAGCGAAAAGCACCTGGTGAATGTCGCTAACGCCTCGTTTTTAACGCCCGTCTAGGAACCTTGACAGGTAGTAACGATCACTGTCTCGCCTCCGGCCACGACGAGAGAAAAGCTAAAGGAGGAACTTCCCTTTCTCCAAGTCTCTCTTGTGTGTGTGCCAGAAGTCGCTATTGTCCCTCTACAAGATTATAGAAGATTAACCCGACACTCAAAATTTGGTCAAAGGCAGCTTTGGGGTCACTTGCGGTGGTCCGATCGCTGGTGTGCTTCGGCTGCTTTCAGCGGATGCTAAGAGCCATCGGGGCCAACCAAAGGCCTTGTGAATGTCCCGTGACTTTTGGAGAAGAGGTACAGCGACGCGCAGAAAGCGTACCACGGGCTGCGTTCACAGCGCGGGATTGGCTGGGATAGCTGGCAGCGTCCGCTGCGTCCGGACGTAATGTCCCGAGACAAACTACGTCACGATTGCGGCAGATGTCAAGTGCTCTCCGCTGGCTGCTCTCCGAGCGTTTGCCAGAGTGGGCCGTTTATGACGAAAAATGCGGCCATCAGGCTCAAAATACAAACGTGCGATTGTCATTTACGCATATTGATGATCATATTCAGCCTATTTTTGAACACGACGGGTAAATTTAAAATTTCGTTGAAGTATCCCTTTAATATATGTTCTGAAATAGTTTTGCATGCCAATGTATTCTGGAAATATGCACCTCTTTTAGGCAAGCTTCAAAGTAATATTATTCTTACTTAAACCGCTTAATTAAAGTGTTTTTGTTTTATTTTTATTTCAAGATGATCCCCATAACGTGCAACCGCGAAACGGTCTATGTACACTCTGCGACACCGTTACTGCAAAAACAACATTGTAGATTTTTTTATAAATTTTACTTCGAAATGGTTTTAGCGCGCACTAAATTTTAGGGCTTATGGCAGTGGCTCAGATGAGCACTTCCAAAGACAGTAATAGTTTTTATGGCAGCCTTTTAATTCAATGAGATAAACAGCAATACCGCCGAACGCTTGTTCGCGCTATGTATAATGATGAAGTTTTACGTACACAAGCACATTGGCTAAGCTAAAATTAGCGTCGCCATCGCGACGATATTTTTAGGGTACCCAGAGTGCTTGCGTACGTTATTCTAAAACCTCGTATTTGTGATCTTGTTTTTTTGAAGAGCGATAAATCAGACTGGGTGACAGGCATAAGATTGCGACCTTATTTCCAATAACCATTTCAAACACCGAACACTCGCGCAAACAGGAAAACATCACAGACCAGAAAATGCCTTTGACTTGTTGAGAAAGTCGTGAACACAGAAATCGTGCCACCAGGAAGGCGACACTCCAGCTATGATAGTTTGCGGTCCTTGCTGACCCACTTGTGTCCCCTGGCCCGTACCCAACTGATAACGAACGAGGGCCAAAGCGGGAAGGTTGTTTCGGGATAGGGCGAAATGGGAAAGGACGAAACGAGGGTCGTTTTGAGCCGGGTCGAAACGGGAAAGTACAAACGGGAAGGTTGAATTGGGAATGGGTCGAAACGGGAACCACCCGCCGGGCAAGGGAGAGGTGCGCTATCTTTTGCTCGTTTTCTTTAGTTTTTCTCTATAATTCTTCGCGTTTAAGTACAATTGATTTTTGTGTGATTTTAAGGTTGCTGCTGATGTTTCGCAGTGGCCAACAATAATTTTCGTTAATTGCAGTGATGCGTGTTCTAGAACAGCGTTCCAATTTATTAGGTCGGTTTTACATAGCTCATGCATTGGTGGGGGAAAATAAAGAAGGAAGCCTTCCGGTGGTACACCCGCATCCACGTAAGTTTTGAGGGTTTTGGCATGCCTCTGGTGACGAATTCGTTCGTCTGTTAGTTTACACAGTTTCAAAGGAAGGGATTTAACCTCAGTGTAGAGTTCCTCACTCGGACGCAGTCAGTCCTTACGTCGAGCACCTTGCGCCGATGTGGAGATGCAGGTGACCTCGTAAAGCGTCTTCCGTGCTTGGAGTCGGGTGCGGGTGGCCATGGTAGGCTTCGCTGTTGCGGATGTTTGGTCGCACCCGCTGGTCCTAGGTTGTTGCATATGATGGGGTGAGGTTGCCTGTTGTGAAACGTCATAGGCACCACTGAACCACTTACAGATGTTGTCGCGCCCGTTTCCGCAGTTCTTTAGAGGTGCCTTTTTTATGCGAGTCTTTTCGGTATGAAATAAAAAGCGATTTGTGTTCGAAGATTGTTCTCAAAATAAAGAAAGAAAATTCCCCCAAAAATGGCTCACAAAAAAAAATTGGCTAAACAAATATACAAACAAAAATGTTATATCACATTTTCGAAAAAAAAAAAATGAACACCCGTTATAAAAGGAAGCTTTATTGAAGTCACCGATACCTTGATCGAAATTCTGAAAACGGGATTTCTATGAGAAGTAGCGACCCGTACAGTTGGAGCCGATTTTGACACCATTCCCCAAATTCTCGAAATTTTCGTCTATGAGGACGGCTCCACAAAACTCTTTTTCAACTTGTTGTAACCCGCATTCTGCCATGTAGATGGAAAGCCTTCGCCAACCCTTTCCATTAGTTCGCATGCAGACGCTCAGTCACTGGCGTTGTTTTTGGTGAAACACATAATGTATTCAAAACAGCGCGCAGGCAATGAGGAAGAGAAGAGAAAAGAACTCAGCGCTCTGTGTTCCCGCTCTCTTCCTCACTACACGTACGCTTTTTTAAATATGTCATCTTACCAACTGGCTCAACTCTCAACTTTACTACTGAAAGTCACAAGTGTGGCGAGTGGCTCCGTCGACGACAAAATTCAATAAGTACTACCGGAGATATATTAGCACTAAAATAGCAAACTTTTTTTTTGTATTTGTAGTTTTTCTGGTGGAATCTGTTTCGGCCATTTTCATCCGCCGACGGTTCGATCTCTCTCGGTTCAGCTCGCCTACACCTTCTAGAAATCTCAAAACCTGTGCGCTTCGTCTGTTTGTTACTCCAGCTGCTGCGTCACTATAGTTCAAGCGAGGAGAGCCAGCCGAGAAATATTTACCGCCCAGCATCTGCGACGATGCTTACGAAGCACTCGGGTGTCCACGGAGGGGGGGGGGATCTTTCTTTTGCTTTTATTTTTTGTTGAATGCTGTGTCATTCCCATTGCGTTCGGTCTAAGCGGGGAAGTGAAAGTGCGTGTGCTTACGCGACGTGACAACGCAGCTTTATCAGACGGCGAGCGAAGAAAAGCCAGCCATTAGGGGTCGGGGAGCGCAATCTTGCAACGCGGAAAGTCGTCGGAAATGTGGAGACAAAACGGTTACGCTTTCAGTGCGTCCGTCGGCGACCGGAATCTCTCAGTACGCGAAGGTGAATATCAATGCCCTTTAAATGTCGTGTGCCGGGGTGTTCATATAACGAGGGTCCCTATATTCTCATTCTCAACCGACGAACAGCGGCATATTCAATGGATTAAGGAAATTTCGGAGAAAGAAGTTCAAGTTGCGAGTTTTTCGAAGGTATGTTTGTATGGTAGCGGTTTGTTTTATTCATGCACTTCAGAATTGTTATTGTGCCCGGAAGGATGATATTACACTAACAAACTCAGCATTTTGTTTCCTGTATTTTCAAGGAGGCGTAGCAGGTATTTTGGAAGGCACTATCGTTTTCGAAGTGCATTCAAATATTTTGAGGGTTTTAACATGCAAAAAAAAGCCCAAAGTTTTTTTTTTGCGTTGTGTTTTACAGTTTTGTCTAATAAGCGATGAAAAACATCCCTGTCGCAAGTATAATGTTTTCCCCTCGTCCCCCATATAGTTCAGGAGTGACATGTTTTTATGCAACTATCTTTGCTTTTTCTGTCTGTGCTCTAGTTGCATTACGTATTCATTATATTTTATTGTTGTATGTATTCGAACCAGGAATATAGCACCCAACATGCTTTTTATGTACAATATTTACAAAAGAAATGAAACTGTCCTGCGCATCGCTTGATGTAGCCGCCGGGCAGTTCGGACGCCGAATCTCGAGGCTCGTGGCGTGTCGTTCTGCGTGCTCGCGCCAACATGCTTCTTTTTCATCGTCGCTCGAAGCACTACTAGCTCGCCTGCTACGAATGTAGAAAGCGAATAGCAACGACATTGAGATAATCCCTGTCGACGTCACGGACAGTGATTTGGGAGCTCAGCCTTCTGTTCTGACGTACGTAGCCTCACACTGCGCCTGTTCGGCTGTCAAAACCTTTGAATAATAAAAAACAGAACTGCAGACGTTTCACGCTTTTCTGTAACACAAGAGTAGAGCGCAGCTCTTGAGGTATTTTCATTTTACGATATAGCGTCGTAGAGAATTTGATAAAAGTTTTCATTTATGTCTTGATATATGTATATATATATATATTTTTATTTTTTTTAGGGTACGTTAGAGAAGAGGATGAGGGTCCGTGGGAGCTCAATAGAGCAACGCGCGTGAAGTTTGTTTGTTTTTGTGTGAAACAATTTTTAGAGCCGAGCTCTTAGGCGCCCGTTTCCGGGGTGAGCGCCGTTGAACGTCGTCGGAGGCGTAACCGCGCGTTGCATTAGGGGATGTGGCCCCCCCCCCCCCCCCCCCCAAATTTAGCGGAAATATTTTTTTTTGCTAAGTTTAGCGGGGAAATTTAGTGCGCAGTGTGTCATTATGAGACGTTAGGAGACGTATCATACTGTGACGTGTATACTTCACGTCACAGTTCATAGCTGCCCCTCTTACTCGTCTTCTTCAAAGTCATGTCTCATTTGTGTGGTCTCCCGAATGTGAACGCGCGTTTACTGCCCTGAAGACAGCCCTTAAGTCCGCCCCAATACTTGGCTACTTTAATGAGGCAGCACGAACAGAGCTACATACAGACGCCAGTGGCTACGGGCTCGGCGTCGTTTTAATTCAGCGTCACCCCGAAACGTCACACGAGTACGTTGTCGCCTACGCCAGCCGCTCCCTCTCCAAAGCAGAGAATAACCATACAATAACAGAAAAAGAGTACCTGGCCGTCGTTTTGGGCATTAACAAATTTCGACCTTACTTATATGGACGCCATTTCACAATCGTCACCGACCATCATGCCCTTTGTTATCTCTCTTCACTTAAGAACGTAACGGGACGTCTCGGTCGATGGATATTGGAATGACAAGAATACACCTTCACAGTTGCTTACAAATCTGGTAAGAAGCATACGGACGCAGACGTACTCTCACGCTGTCCTGTTGAGGGTCCAGACGAACGCCTAGATCATATAGATGACGCTTTTGACTTAGCTTCAATTCATACAACCTCATTCTCAACCGAACAACAAAAAGATCCTTGGATTAGGGGCGTTGTTGGGTATTTAGAACGACCAACCAACCTCTTAAATAAGACACTTCGAAGACAAATGCAGTCCTTTTCATTACGTGATGGGATCCTTTATCGCCACAATTTTTCTCCGGATGGCAATCGATGGCTTCTCGTAGTTCCAACGCACCTCTGGCCTGGCCTTCTTCGCGCTTTCCATGACGACCCTACGGCTGGCCATATGGGATTTGCAAAAACATACGCACGTATCAAACATCGTTATTTTTGGCCCAAACTTTATGACACTGTCTTTAGATACGTACAATCATGCCTCCAATGTCAGCAACGCAAACGCCCCACAAGCGGTCCCACAGGATTACTCCAACCCTTAGTTTGCCCAGATCGTCCGTTTGACCGCGTTGGCATTGACCTCTTCGGACCATTCCCAGTCTCTTCCCAAAGGAATCGTTGGATAGTCACCGCAGTCGACTACTTTACCAGGTACGCTGAAACGGCTGCACTCCCAAATGCATCCGCTGAAGCTGTTGCCAGCTTTTTTATTACAAACATCCTGCTACGCCACCGGTGCACCGAAATTTCTTTTAAGCGATAGAGGCCGTCAATTCTTATCCCAAACCGTAGAGGCCATCCTAAAGGCTTGCAACGTCGTACATCGCACCACCTCTCCCTATCACCCTCAAACCAACGGACTGACTGAACGCTTCCATCGGACCCTCGCGGATATGATAGCAATGTACAACGCTTCTGATCATAGCAATTGGGACACTATTTTGCCCTTCGTCAAATTCGCATACAATACCGGACAGCAAGACACCACTGTTTTTTCTCCCTTCTTCCTTCTTTATGGACGAGAAGCATCGTGCAACATGGACACTATCTTCCCTTATTCAGCGAGCGATCAGGACGCCCTTCTCATGCAGCTGACATGCCGTGCCGAGGAGTGCCGCCAACTGGCTCAGCTTCGAACTGCTCAGCAGCAGCATACCACAAAAACTCGATATGATTTACGGCATACAGCCGTTACTTACGAACCAGGAGACCTCGTCATGGTGTGGACACCCATCAAGCGACAAGGGTTAGCTCACAGGTTCCTACGCAAGTATGTCGGACCATATCGCGTCATCAAACAAACGACACCAGTCCCATGCCATGTCGAACCACTCTCACCGCCATCCGACGCCCGCTTCCGAAACGACGACATTATTCATGTAAATCGGCTAAAGAAATACGTTCAGCCCCAGCCAACTCCTCTCCAGCACTAATCTCCGAGATGCTCCTCACCGTACAACTGCAAATCCCAATACCGCCTTCCTGTCTATAAAAAACCCTGCTGCGTCCTACTTCACACGGACACCGCCCCCCAACCCCTCTCCCCCCCCCCCGGAGGGGGGGGGGTAATTGTGACGTGTATAGTTCACGATGTCCCCTTCATCGTCTTTCAGCATGGTGACCGAGGAGGACGAGGCCCGCGTGCGTTTGAACTAGAGGCGCGAGCAGAGGCGCGTGCAATGCTTAAAAGTGCGGACATAAAAACGGTCGTCGACTCCTGGTCTTCGTCTCAATACCAAATTAGTTTCAACGCTAAATTTAGAGGGGAATTGAATTGGTATATAGGTCAGTGAAATCTGATAACGAAAACGCACGCGGTTACGCCGACGCCGACGCCGCTATACACGTAAACAGGCGCCTAAGAGCTGAGCTCTAAAAATAGATTCGATTTTGTAGCAGGCACTTTCTTACGATGCAGTGGTTTATCATCCGACAGGTGCAAAAGATTGTGAGGGAGTGCACCTTCTAACGTCGCTTGTCGCCAGGGGGGTGATGCACGTCGAAGTTGTTGTAAACAAGCTTATATCGTCCCAGCACATCGCTCAGTTTTTTCGGTTACTTGATAGACGAAAAATTGTCAGAGACCTGACACTGAAGGTTGGTTCCCACACTTGCGCGAATCTGACCGAGTGTTACTGTAACGGCTTGCGACGTTGATGCTTTGACGGGTTGCTATGGCAACAGATGCGTCGGCTTCAACAAAACGGGGCGAAAGCCGGTTTCCCGTTACATTTAGCGGGGAAATTTCCCGCTAAATGTAGCGGAATTATTTTCCCGCTAAATTTGGCGGGAGTAAAAGTTTCCCGATAAATTGACGTGTGACTTCGCGTGCGACGTCACACGTCCATTTCACGTGTGACGTCACGTGACGCGTGACGTAAAAAATCGCGTGTGACGTCATTATGGGAATGTCCCGCTAAATTTAGCGAGAAAATTTTACCCTCGTGACGTTCCGTGTGATATCATTATGGAAAATGCCCCATAACGCAACGCGCGGTTACGCCGACGCTGGCATTGCAGCTCGACCCGGAAACGGCCGCCTAAGAGCTGGGCTCTAAGAATGTGAAGGAATTTCTGGGCATTTCTGTACGTAACCGTTCGTTAATTACCCTCATAAGACGAACTTTACAATGACACATTCATTTAATACATGGTTACCTTCTGACAGATAGGGGATCAATCACAATCCGTGTACTTATTTGCTCCTCGTTTCACACGCTTAAAACTTCCTTCTTTAAATAAAGCATATGACCCGTTAATTTGCGCACCGACATATGTTTTCGAACACTAAAACCACCTGGAAAACGATGGGCATAATTTTCCATATTTTCTAGTTATATGGCAAGCATTAACACCAGAAAATACAATTCAAAAATGACATATATGTGTTTTCAAAGCCGCGTTTTGATTTTATAAAAAATGACCAAGCTAAGTAATTGTGGAAAAAGAGTTCTCGCTAATATTTACATAAGCATTTTCAGTCGTTGTGGCTTCACAGCGAACCCTAAACTTCAGAGTTTTGTGCGGCCTAGTAATTATAAAAGCTGTCATGACATTAATTACTTAGTCGTCATGGGCGGCCAACTGATATTCGTACAATATTTTCATTCAAAGCTACAGGCCTTTCCGCCAGCGCGTCGGCACAGCAAATCTCAGCGTCTATCCAAGTGATATTTTTTTCAGCGCGCCGCTCTTACTGCGGTGACGCCACGGAGTTAACACTCGGGCTTTAGTCTCCAGAAGATATTGCTCTAGCTCGTTCTAAGTTCAAACGAAACTGGTAGGTGTGAACGTCGAGTACCAGCCGGAGCCCTTTAAGTTTTCGGCTATTTTGATTGGCGCAGCAAGTAACGGCTCTAAATACGCAGAGCGAGCTAGAAAAAACAAAACAAAAAAGCTGCATCCGCGCATAGAAAGACATACCGCGTAATTTCGTCAACATGGCGGAGCTTCTAAGGGCTAGTGTCCCCAGTTTCATGTTCGTGGACAAATAAATTTCGACACAACCCTCTGGACAGCTACCGCCATCTATGAGCGACGGCAGCAACCAGACCACCGGCTTGCCGGTTGTCTTTTTGAGTCATGGCTGATGGCTGGCTAAGTGCTGAATACAGTGACTAGAATAGGGTAGCGGGATCACGGCGCCCGCTTGCTGTGGCGGTTCATGTCTCAACTAAAAGATGACGCTGCAGCCGACTTCTCCTGAAGCTTTACCGCGTGCTTCTGTAATCGTGTGCGGATCAGCGCGTGTGCGTCGGCGTTTTCTTCGCCAGATAGGCGGGAAGATTCGGAAAAATCGCTGGAACTGCGTCGGCCGAAAGCATTGGTTTCCCACGCTGAACGCGTACCTCTTCACCGTTTATGACGTGCACCTAATATCTAATTACGTACTGTGGTTCAAAATGTAACTCGCATACAAGAAGGGTTTCATCCAACGTCTTGTCCGCTCGATGCAAGTTCTTATCCCACAGTTTTCGCCACTCCTCTCTTCGGTTACACCTTGCGAGTGGGAACATTTCAGTCTTCTGCGCATGGGAAAGAAGGTTTGAAGGTGGGAGAGGAGGTTATACTAAGCTCCACCTCCTCGGGCCGGGGGGGGGGGGGGAGGGGTTGCGGATGTAAACATCTCGGCGTCGGCAATGGCGAACGTGCTGTAGCAGCTGCGACTGTAGCCGTGAGTCCTTCACGTGGTTGCTGGTTAAAAAAAAAAGAGAAAAAGAACATTCCGCTTCTGTCCTGTGTGATTTAAAGATCGGCTCAGATGAGGCGCTGTCCAAAGGGGCAGTGTTAACAGGGGGAATGAAATGTGCTGCGTCTTCGGATGGGGTGGGCGCATTCACGACGGTGTGTTGCATTTTAAATTTCTGGGAGGATTGCCAGATTGAGAGTTCTTTCTTGATTCGGTGGATGGGGGTGCATTGCCGTTCTTAATTGGTGGACCAATTTGTTTGGTTAATTCCGATAACGAACGAGACTCTAGTTTATTAAATAGGTGCGTGGTTTTCTGCACCTTGCACTCCTTCTCAGAGAAACAAGTGGGTCGTAGCCGCACGAAACAGAGCAATACCAGGTCTGTGATGTCCTTAGATGTCCGGGCCCGCATGCGCGCTACACTGAAGGAAGCAGCGTGTTTTTATCCCTGTCTGTTAAGACAGTAAGGTTAGAAAAAGTGGGTTGACTATATACAGAGGGCAATTTGAAGTCCATCGTATTACCCCCCAACAAGTGTTCGTCTGTTTAAATAACAAGGCATAGAAAAATAAGTTTTTATAAAATTTTGCCAAAAATAAAAACAACAATTGCTTCTTGGTGTCAACGAGTCTACGACATAACTTCCGTGATATGCTCGACGCCGCACACGAAAGGAGGGAACTTGCGGACGCTATCCTGCCTAGTTCTCGGCTGTTAACGAAGAAACCTCGGCGCGTCGGCCACCTCGCCCGTGGGTCCTTTGGCTTCGCTCCTTGATACGTGTCTGCTAGAATTGTTAGACAAAAACACATCGTACCGCTCGAGTTATTTCGTCTGTCCTCTCTGAAAGGCGAAGTCGAGCTCGCTCGTAAAGGTAAGACAGCTGTCGAATAGCAGACGACGTTGCAAAGGAGCAGACGACGCTCAGAGAGGGGTCTCGGCGACCCCTTATCTTTCCACTCGAGCCAATCAGTGCTCGGCGTTGTGACGTCACCGGAACCCCTGCGCAAGAAGTGGACGAACTTGCCCTCCGCATAGTTATATAGCCAGACGCAAAACAGTAGCTTCACCGACGATTGGACATTCTTGCATTTATAATATAATCGTTTATTTTCACTCCAAAGGAGTGTGGAGAGCAGGGAAAAAAGCTGCAGTTGCAGCTTGACAGGCCCCTGCCCCCCAACACTTGACATCGGGTACAGTATAAAATTCAAACTAAATAATCAACTCAAAGCATAGCAGAACATTTAAAGACTAACCAACGAAGAGGCGAATAACAATACAGACATAAACGCACAAAATATATACCGGGTCAAGTAATAATAAAGTAATGATAACGCAAATATTATAACTGGTGAATCAGCATAAATAACACACTATACATGCAGCACGCCATACATACACGCATACATACATACATACATACGTGCATACATACCTAGTCAAGTAAAACATAAGGTGATGAAATTGCAGACATCATGATGCACAAAAAAACCATACATACATACTATACAACAAGGTCACATAAAAAATACTACAGCGAGAAACCATATAAGCATAAAGAAAAATTCGAAAACGTCGCATCAGTAAGATATGAAATGTGACTTCAGGGACTGTTTTGTTGATGTTTCGGGTGTAATGTTTTGTTTTGCGAGGTTGTTAAGGAGAACAGGCAAGGTATGAAGTATAGATTGATGTCCATACGAGGTTCTGACGGTTGGTATTTTCCATATTTCGGGCTGTCTGATATTATACGATGGTATGTGTTTAATTAGATTAAATAATTGTAGTAGTGGTGCGTTGTTTATTGTTACTGCATTTTTATAAAGAGAAACTAGTCTGAAATCATGCATTTTTAACACATTTATAATATTTAATTCATTAAAATACTTACGAGTTGATGTAAACCATGGAACGTTAGTTATAATACGTAGAGCCCTTTTTTGTGCGACGAGTAACTTCAGCATGTTCTGATTTGTAGTTGTTCCCCATATGACATGACAGTAAGTGAGAGTCGGCAGAAACAAAGAATTATATAGGAGTTTTTTTGTGTTTTGTGGCAAAATATGTCTATGTTTATTCATCAAGCCATTAAGTTTGTTTAATTTCATGCCAACGTGGTTTATGTGTTGGTCCCACGTGAGATGTTCTGAGAAGAAAACACCCAGAGCTTTAATTTCCTGAACGAATTCTATACTATTTCCGCCCAAGCAAAGATTTGTAGACACACGTGCTATTTTATTTCTAGGTCTAAACAATAAGGCCTTTGTTTTATTGGCGTTAATTTTTAAGCAGTTCAAATCAGTCCATATTTTTAAGGAAGAGAGAAAATTGTTAGCAGAAACTATAAGTTTGTCGGGGTCAGTGCCAGTAAAAAACAAGGTTATATCATCAGCATATGCTATTGACTGTACTTCGGTATTGATATTGAAAACGTCATTCATATAAATAATAAATAATAGGGGCCCCAAGATGCTGCCTTGTGGGACGCCTGATTTAATATCCTCAGTAGATGATAGGAATGAATTATGAGATACGCACTGCTTACGGTTTAGGAGATACGATTTAATTAGTGATAACATTGTTCCACGAACACCATACATGTCAAGCTTAGCAATTAAGATGTTATGATTCAAGTGGTCAAACGCCTTAGAAAGATCTATAAAAATGCCGAGTGAAACCAGTTTTTTTTCAAAAGCTTCGATAATTATCTCTTTCTGCTTTATGAGCGCAATCTCAGTCGACATATTTTTCCGGAAACCAAACTGTGAATTTGACAACAACATATGCTTGTTAAAAAAGCTAATTAGGCGTGAATGAATGATTTTCTCAAGTCCCTTGGAAAATACAGGGAGAATAGAAATAGGCCTATAGTTGGAGAGATTATTTATATCGCCTCCTTTATGAATCACGGTTACTTTAGCGGTTTGCATTCGTAAAGGAAACGTACCTGTTTCTAACACTAGGTTAAATATGTGTGTGAGTATAGGGGCAAGTAAATCTAGTACGTATTTTATTGGCTTTATTTGTAAATCATCTATGTCACGAGATTTACTGTTTTTTAAGCTAAGAAAGGTATTGACAACCTCGTTTTCGCTTGTGGGAAAAGAGAATAAGGAGTCACTTACACGAGCATGAGTGGTTATGTAATTTCCTGTCAACACAGTATTGCTAGTGGGGACCAAATTCACAAAGTAGTTATTAAAAGCACTGGCTAAACTCTCCCCATCGTAGTCTGTTCCATTCAGAATTATTTTTTGGATGGTCGACTCAGCAACTGGGTGCAAAACGTTTCTGAGTCTCTTCCACAAAATATCTCCCTGTATAGTTTCGTTAAACTGTTTATGATAGTAGTTCTTTTTTGCATGTTTTAACTGTGAATTTAATTTATTTCTGTAACGTTTATAATTTTCCAATGATTTTATGTCCTTAGTTCTAATAAAAGTGCTAAATATCTTGTTTTTGATATTTATTTTTTGCAGTAATTCCGCGGTAATCCACGGCTTACGGGATTTTTTATTTTTCTTTAGTTTTTTGTACGGAAAATTTCGCTTATATATTTCGACAATGTTATCAATGAACTTGTTATATGCTGTGTCCACAGCTTCCTCGTTTGAAACGTAGTTCCAGTCAACGCAACGAATATCTTCACGGAACTTATCTAGTGTAAAAGTAGTGATTAGTTGAAAAGAGGGACATATTTCTGGTTTGTGTTGTTTCCTAACAATTTTGGTAGAAGACAAAAAAATTGGAAAGTGATCACTAATGTCAGCAAGTATAACACCAGCGGTTATATGCGCCACATCACGATTTGTGATAAAAAGATCTATTGTTGTGGAGGAAGAGCATGTAACACGTGTCGGTATACTAATGACGTTGTGAACAGAATATGCTTCTAACAAATTTATTAATTCTGCTCGTGAAGCTGAAGGGGTCAATACATCAATATTAAAATCACCACCTACATATAACATATATTTATTAACAGAGGCGAAATCAACCAAAGTTTCAAAAAAGGTTATAAATCTGGAAAAACAGGCATCCGGCGGACGATAAACAACACAATAGATGTTTGACTCATTTTGTATTGTAAGTAACTCGTAATCCACAGTTAGTACTGTAAATTGCGGTATCAACACCGAATTTGTAGGAAACTGAACTTGTAAAGAAACTCCACCTCCTCTCTTATCTGTACGATTTAAAGCGAAATGTTGATAATGAGGGAGGGTGAAATAGGATGATTCTTCATTGTACCATGTTTCACTAAACATAATTACATCAAAACTAACACCAACATTATTAAACAGCAGTTCAAGATCTTCAGTTTTGTTTTTCACTGAGCGAACATTTAAGTGGAACAAATTTAGGTTATCTTTTTTGGTTAATTTATGCAAATCAGCAGGGTCAACGTATGTGCTAGGCATTTTGGGTTTTCCATTTGTTGTTTTGTTTTTAGGCGTTTACAATCTTTGCCACATCATCGCTAGTTTGTATCTTGACAACAACCGTGTTCTCAGCCTTCTTTGCAAAGATTTGACCGTTCCTAACCCACACATATTTCCAGTTCGATTCCTTTTTCTTTGCGACGGTCTGTCCTAGTAGCCTCTTAAGTTCGGGGCACAAGTGCTCATTGATGTAGATAGGCACTGTTAACGGAAGTCCTACGTCATGGGCCGTCAGCCTAAGGCGACGTGCCTTTCCTAGAATCGAATCCCGTTTCCATCGGTGCGTGAATTGTACAACTATGTTTTTGTTTTCCGGATTATTGCTGACAGGCACACGATGGCAGGTTTCGATGTCGGTATCCAGGATCGACTCACCGATCCTATCACCAATCTTTGTTAATATGTCGTAAAGGTTTTCGTCTGGCTGCGTGGGGATTCCCTTGATCTCTATGTTAGCATTTCGGGAATATTGTTCACAGTGGAGTATCCGGGACGCTGTTGTGTTTAGCTCTTTGGCGAGCTCATCGCACTTGAGGTGCAACCTTTGATTTTCAGCTTTTAGTTCCTTATTCTCGGTGCGAATGGCTTTCAGTTCGCCCTTTATGTCCTCAAACTCCTTGTTCATAAACGTCATGCTGTTTTTAATTTCTCTTAGTTCTTTTCGAAAATCCCTTTCAAATATGTCCTTTAGTTGTTTTAATTCCGTTTTTAACTCGCGTTTGAGATCATCGCACATTGCAGCCACTTCCTTGTTCATGTTAACAAAAGAGAGGGTGAAATTTCACTCGAAGAACAAAACCGCTAGACAACATTAATCACAGTGACCGCACGGCAAAGGCACGCAGACGAGCACACGCGAAATGCACTCAACGCCAACACAGAAGCCGAACGCAAGCGCACGCGACCTGGTGTAGCCGGGATGCATGATGCTTCAGGAGGAGTCGACAGCAACGCCCCCGTCGGTCTCGACATAGACCGCCTCACCTAAAAGCATGAACGAGAGAGGGCGTTGAGCTCACTATCCCATTCTAGGCCTTATGCATGCTGGCTCTCGTGTTCTGCTTTTTCTTCGTCTACCTTTACCTCTCAGGCAGGTTCGTCGATATAGCTAGGCACACTTCTCAAATTACAGTTTTCTATTTTTGATTACAGTAGTCGAATCATATCTGAGCGTTGTCTCAGCATAAAAAAAAATGTTTCGAGGAACGGTGGTGTTAATAAATATTGTGCGATCTATCGTAAAAAGCAAACAGCAACAATTTTGATTTGAGAACAATTGCTTATATTTGATTTATATGGCTCAACTTCCCAAATTGCGGCTGTGCATTTTCGTACATTTGAATTGTTACATTTTTTAAAAAATGTAAACATGAATTTATATAATTAGTTTCAGCATTTATTACATAACTTTCGTATGTTGTTATTACACAGCTTAACTGATTCTCCCATGATACGTTTACCCGAGGTCTGCCCACCACGGGTATCCTTGCGTATCATTCGTGGTGAAGTCTGTTGTCATGCTTGGTACCGTGCTGTGTAGATATCCTTGCGTAGTATTCGTGGTGAACTCTGCAGTCACTGCTTTGATACTGTGCTGTT
>JAZHYW010021607.1:0-10101 GCA_037355805.1 Ixodes ricinus
CTGCCTTATGGTGTATTAATAAATGTCTAATTATTTTAATTTATTGCAGATGTGCTCATGAAGGTTCTTCATGAGTGGACTCTTCAAAGATGGCTACATGATCATTTAAATGATCATGCAGCTATCTTTGAAGAGCCCACTCTCACTGTCTGTAGGCTCAGCATCTATATTTACATTGTTCGACGTAATCAGGTCTGCTCTGAATGCTGCACAGTGCAGTGTGCTTTTCAGCGGTGTAGCATATCAATTAAAGAAATATCCTCAAGACATTCTCAAATGGTCCTCATCGACGGCTTGAAGACGTCCTATGGTCATACTGCGGATGGACAAATCGACCTAATGAGGACAAGTTAGGGACTTCCTCAGGTCGTCCTCAGGACGTCTTTACGTCTGCAACAAGATGTCCTGAGGACGTCCTCGATACGTCATTGCGTTGTCTGGGTAGTGAATATTTGGGGTGAAAAACACGCTATTTACACAAATTACCATAAATTTACACGTTGAGGGATGGGTAATTCGTTCAAAAATCATGCGAGGTTGTAAAAAACGTGTTTTGGTTCGGTTATACACGCATAGCCGTGTAGCCGACCTCGAAAACACGCATCAGCCCCGGCGATAACCGCAGCATTGCCAGCTATCGAAGCATCGGAATGCTTGGGGACACACCTAGAAAGGTCCGTGAAGGCAAATGCCGCGGAAAGAAACATGTCTCGGGGACAGACAGGCACCAAATGCAATTACGGCATGTCGCGGGACGGGGCAAACCCGGCGCTTACCGTGCTCGTTGCCATTTTTTCTGGTCGATGGCAATGCGGCTTCCCTTTGTCGCCGAGGTTTGTATCTGTTTTAGGTGTCTTGATTAGGGGTGTCGCGAACCGGCCGAGGTTCGAGTTCAACCTGGTTCGACTTTTCGAACTTTTAGTGGAAATTTCGACAAACCTTGAATTGAGGTTCGACTCGTGTGCGCATGCGCGACAGGCTGGCCAGTTGGCTTCGGTTTGGATGGTGATGGCTAAGGGATGAATTAAGGGCACCGCTGATTGGTTATTTCAGTTAATACAGTAAAAAAAGTTATTTACTTCTCCAGTAATTAGAATATGTTTCTTTTATGTGCAACTGTTGAGAAAATTAAAAAAAACCTTTGCATAAATTTTTTTTTCAAATCTAGACAGGCTTGTATTAAGGTCTGGCCACACTGTCCACAAATTCGAACCGGTCGATTCTGGTGAAAAGATCCGGTTCGACAAAAGTTCGCGACACCCCTAGTCTTGATAATAATTTCTTACACACCACAAATAAAGTTATGGGTGTAATTACTCGTTCTAAACAGTTGAAATGGATATAAAAAGCGCGCCTCGATCTAAACACGTGACATTGCAGTTGGTTTCGTTTTGGCTTCAACCCTTCAACTGCAAGCGAAGGTGCCGCCGCTTCCCATGCAACCTCCTCAGAATTTACGGCGCTCCGTGGTGGCCAGTGTTGTTGCATCTGTACGCCATCTTTAAGTTAGAGCTGACAGAAAAATCTGGCCACGGCGGAACGCCGATGTACGCTGGAAGCGAGAGCCGGTTTGCTTTCGTTGTTTTTGTTTGGTCGGAAAAACTCTCGCAGCAACGCACGTTTAACATGGCGCCGGTATTGTTTTGGTTTGACGGAAATGGGGAAGCTCCTCAATTTGCGAGCACATGTAGCGAATACGTGACCGGAGAAGTGCCCCTGTGATGTCCCCGGAAGACGGAAAGTATCATTCGTTATCGTCGTGTGTGATTGGAAAGCGAAGGGAGTCACAGGGTCCACGAGTGCGCAACCACAAGCCAAGGTTCACGACAGCGCTGCGTTGACTTCGGCGATCTCGTTCTGTTTGGTGCAACACGGCGATGTGAAAAAGAGCTGAAACGTTCGTGGTGTATGGTGCGGTGCTTGGAGGTAGAAACCCACACACGGGGCGCCAATTGGTTGTTGTGGGGTCGTCGTCAGCTGATCCGGTCCAGCTGGCCCGGGAGGACGCAGCGAGTGTTTTTAAAAGTAAATCTTCCTTAGTTACGTTTCAAAATGTGGAAGTATCCCGACAAATAGCGTGAGTAAAAAGCTGCGGGTGTTTTCAACAAAATTACGTCGTTTTAATTGAACAATGGACTCCGGATTGTTGTCCTAAGTCTGCCGTTTTTATGCTTCGTGTTGGACTGCGTTTGCACAGCGACGTGTTTGCACAGCGACGCACACCGCTCGAGTAGATGATTCGGTCCTGCAAACGACCGGTTATGCAGAATTTCAGGGAAACTTAAGTCACCACCGATATTTTCCTGTAACTCTCGTGTGAGTTTGTTGCTCACATCATGCGGTGTGAATAAATTAGGGCAAGATTTCCTACCTGCCCACAGATGCATGAACTGAGACCGTTTTTTACGTAGTGAACATAGTGCTTTTTCTTTATTTTGGGAAGGGGCGTTGGTGCATTTATTATGGTACAATCACTTGAGAGTTGAGAAGTCGGAGAGAGCGAGCAAGCTTTCCAAACTTTGTCTCTTTTTCTCTCTGGCACTGCCCCTAGTTTCTAAAGTTTGAGTTTCAGTAGGCATACCTACTAGCAGGTACAAACTGCTCTAAAGCAGGTATAAGGCAGGGAAGTCAGGACGGTGCGCTTTTCGCAAGGTGACGGTAAATGCTTTTGCGAGGTATGCGGAATATGCAAGCGATTTTGTTACGCCCGTCGTTTGCGTCTCTCCAGCAAAACGAATAAGATGATCTACAAAGGCGCAATTCACAAGCGAAGATTTACGATAACAGTGCGTTTGCTTCGGTGGTCCGTGTAGTTGTATCTTACACTGCTTTCTGCAACACCGTGTCATGCGAAGAGCTGGAACGGTCACGGTTTGTGCTAGCCTACCGGTTGACAGAAAACCGCATCGCCCGCATCGGTTCGGCGCCGAGTGCACTTGGGCTGTTGATGCTCAAGCCTTTCATCCGCGGCTTGTCGCCAGCTGCTCCTGCTGCTCAACGCTGAGGAAGCGGCGAGAGTGACCTTTAAGTAAATGTAAATCCTCGTTCATCCAGTTATCCGGAGTCAAAGTGTGGAAGATGTCCAACGTGTACTGAGGGCGGGAACTACGAGCGTTTTGCCTTGCTTTTATAACCGAAACCAGAGCAACGAGATAACTGCCTTGCGTACTCCGAAATGACGGAAGAAATATGTTTAACAGGTCGTAGTACGTCACCGGGGATGTAGGCGAGACGGTGCGCACTGTTTAAACGCTTGCAGTATCCACGAGTGGTACCAGGAAAACGACGTCAACAGAGAAGGAGCTCGCGATTCCGCATAATGCAGTGTTACGGGCCCGTGAATCTTCAAAGTTCGGGGTGGTGGCGGTGTAAAAAAGACGCATCAGCGCCACACCAGTGATCACGAATAACACCGGTCACAAACTCCCGAGCCCCACCGCTCCACTATTAACACCGACACGACATACGACAACAAACTGCATCAAAACGCCCCAAAAGTGAAGGCGTCTGCTCCCGTACTGCAACCAGTGGAAGTGAAGTGTTGGGCGGATGTCCTTCACAAGAATATATAAAAAATGCTTTGAGGATCATTTTGATTTATTATTAATAACATAATGATAAAATCCCAATAATTTGTGTTCTTTTTCTATCTGGTTCAAGCTAGTCGGGCTGCTCATAACACTGGTCTAGCATGAAAATAACAAAACTTTCAACTTCTTCACGACTGGTTTAAGATTTATTGTTAATACATCGTTATTTTTCGCAACGGACTAACATTATAGATTTTGCCTCCATACTTTTTAAATGCAAACAGTTCTTACATACAGCTGTCCATTGCGCCGGGTTTTGTGTCTTCTATAAATTTATTTTATTTATTTATAAATACTGTTAACCCTTGCCAGGGTCATTACAGAGAGGGAAAAACAACAAAACACATTACCTAACATCTTTCACAACAATAGTACACGTCAAGTAGGCTCTCAAATTCACGAACATTTTCCCTGTCAACAATATAACTAGGCAATGTATTCCAGGACTCAATCACATCAGGAAAAAATGAGTATCGAAAAACATCAACACGGGCATTGAACGGCTCAATGGCTAGGTTGTGATTTAATCGGTCACTTCGTTTACATGGTAGTTTTACATAGCTGTCCTTATTAATCTTAATTTGTCCATGGATGAGTTGAAAAAACAATATCAGTCGATGTTTTTGTCTCCTTGTCTCCAGTAGCTCTAAGTCGCATGAGTCTAACATTGATGTAACCGAATCTGTCCATTTATATTTAGCACAAACAAAGCGGACAGCTAATCTTTGAATTCTTTCTAATTTGGACTTCAAGACTTTCTGATGTGGACTCCAGACAGCCGATGCATATTCTAGAACTGACCTCACGAATGTTTTGTAGGCAATTAACTTAACGTTCTTTGTTGCGTTGTGCAATTTTTTCCTTAAGAAGTACAATTTCTTTGAAGCCTTAGAGCACACGTTTTCCACATGTTTTCGCCAGTTTAGATCATGGGTTATGGTCACTCCTAAATATTTAAAACTATTTACATTGTTCAAGAAGTTATTTCCAATGTTATACCTAAAACAAAGTGCACTCTTTTTTTAGTTATATGAGTAAATGTGGATTTAGTATAGTTAATTTCCATGTCCCACTTTTCACACCACATGTTCAAGGCCTGAAGGCTACGATTGATTTTAATTTGCTCATTCACATTTGTGACTACCGAATAAAGTAAACAATCGTCGGCAAAAAGCTTCATTTCTACGCCTGGCTCTACAATGCTAGCAATATCGTTGATGTACAACAAAAATAATAAGGGTCCCAACACAGATCCCTGTGGGACACCAGAAAACACCTCCAACGAACAAGACATACAATCGTCAACACGCACCACCTGCCTGCGATTGATCAAATAAGCCTCAATCCATTCTAATATTGTAGAGCTAATACCGATTTGTCGAAGTTTGAAGAGTAGTTTATTATGAGAAACCTTATCAAAAGCTTTTGCGAAGTCTATACAAATAACATCTATCTGCCTCTGGTCGTTTATTGCTAACGAAAAATCGTGAATAGTTTCGATTAGCTGCGTAACAGTGGAAAGATTGCTTCGAAACCCGTGTTGATGCGGGTAAAGCAACTGGTTCTCTTCAAGAAAAATAATAATATGTTTTGCTATATTGTGCTCCAGAAGCTTACATGACACAGAGGTAAGAGACACGGGGCGATAATTATTCACGATTGCTCGGACTCCGCCTTTAAAAATAGGTATTACGATTGCACTACGCCAATCTTGTGGTAGTGAGTGAGTTTGCAAAGATTTCTGAAAGATAGCTTCTAGATAAAATGACACCCACTCGGCATATCGTTGCAAAAATGCAGTCGGTATTTCATCAGGCCCACTAGCCTTCTTTACATCCAACTCTAGCAACTGCTGAAATACGCCCTCCCGAGTTATTGAAAAATCTTCCATGCAGCACGGGAATGAATTAAATTGTTCACCGTCATAGCTATTACCATTGTCTTTCGAAAAAACAGACTGAAAAAATTCATTGAAGCAGTCTGCTATTTCCTTCCGTTCTGTAACCATCTTGGTTGCGGTTTGAACATGATCGATGCTTTCTTTCTTCTCACTAAAAAAACGCCAAAATTTTTCTGGCGATGTTTTCAGGAAGTTGCCAAGTCTCCGATTAAAGAACTGTTGCCTAGATTCATTTAATGCGGTTTTCAAATTACGACGGACCTGAGATATCTGGTCTTTACTATCTTTTCTTTTCCGTAATCTATTTATTTTACGCTTCATGTGAATAATCTTACGATTGATCCACGGGTTTTGTTGTTTTGTTTTTTTAAAGCGAGTCGGAATAAATCTGTTTACACAATGATTTATAACTCCTTTAAAACGCTGCCACAGTTCCTCCACGGACTCACAATCGCAGGCAAGCTGGAACTGGCTAAATGAACATTCCAAAAAATCGATTACAGAAGTGTCATCCGCTTGAACATAATCTTTGATTGGAATAGGAACAAAGGGTCGCTTACGATTTCCTATACTATGCAATATGTCCATAGCAATCATCTTGTGATCTGATATTCCTTCTTCAACGGAGATTGTGTAATCACCCACTCTCTGGGATATAAACAACAAGTCCAACAGTGACCGGGACTCAGGAGTTACTCTCGTTTCCTCGTTCACAATTTGCCTTAGATTGTGAGAAATCAATATTTCCAACAATATTTCAGCACTGGAAGTCTCCACGTGCCCAGGGGACAAAGCTTCCCAATCTATGTGAGGTAAATTAAAGTCACCGGTCAGTATTAATCTTGTAGTACTTTTCACATGAGCGCACAAGAACAAATTCAATTTATCCAAAAACTCTGGCTGAGTAACAGGTGGCCTGTACACTACACCAACAAGATACACATTGTTCGCAAAAGTAATTCTACACCACACTGTTTCGTTAAGATTGCAATGAACCAACACAGCCGAGACAGAGTTTTTAACTATAATAGCTACACCGCCACCACGAGAGTCTCTATCCCATCTGAACATTTGGTAACCAGGAGGAATAATGCAGTTATTAGGCACATCCTTGTTCAACCATGTCTCTGTTAATAACACAACGTGAGGACTTCGTGCTAATAAAAGATATTCTAAGTCTGAAGTTTTATTGGCGATACTGCGCGCGTTAAGTACTAGAAGGCGTAGCTATGCTCCTGTGGAAGTGCCTTGGGAATCAAGACGACTATCTAAAGCTGGAGATGACCGTGTACCACCTGAGGCGTCATTTTGGCGATATTCGTGACATAGGCACCGCTCATTTTGGCCATGGTCCCATACGTAAAACTGGTCGTTTACTTTCAGTTTGTCATGGACCAAGGTGACCCTTTTGCCATTGTTCCTGTCAACTGAAGCGCTTGCCCACAGCTTTTTACGCACTTCCACTATTTCTTTCGGATAATCGCTGCTGATCCTAATTTGGCTTCCTTTTAGCTTCCGGCAGTTCCTCAGCACCTGCTCTTTTTCCCTTGAGTCATAAAATCCTAGAATTACAGGCCTAGGACTTCCTGGCTTCTTCTTGCCTAAGCGATGTATCCTTTCTACCGTCTGTACTTGAACTCCTAGCGTTTCCCGAAAGAGCGTGTCTACAACCGCCGCTTTCAAGGTCGACTCGGATTCCCCATTCTCCTCAAGAAGACCAAATACTAAAAGGTTGTTCCGTCGGCTTCGGGTTTCAAACTCAATCAGCTTTTCAGCTTGTTGCCGAACAAGGTTCTCTAGACTGTCTATTCTCCTGTTCAAGTCCTTAATTACTTCAACATAATCAGTCAATTTATCAGTCTTTGTGTGCAGTTTTGCAATTTCTTCATTTATAGCGCCCAATTTACAGTCAGACGTCGCCTGATTCTCTATAATCAACTCTAACAGTTCAGTCGTCTTAGGCCCTGGGTTCTGCTCAACGTCACCCGACATAATCAATAACAAAATCATCGACCAGCAATCACGCACTGTAGCACAACACCTGCGAGGGCACGGCAGGACTAATAAAAATCTATTATCGCTTCGGTAAGAGGCCGTGCTATGCCAAGAACCAACCTGCAAAAGCAGCAGCAGCGGCTTAGCCATGTTGTCCGGTGGCCAGATGCCGTGCCCTCTGTAGCAGTCGACGTGCCGCTCTTCCTTTTGTAGCCTCGCCGCCGATGACGTAATGCTCGTTGCCTTGAAGTTGACCAATGGTGAGCCAGTGGTGACGTTGCAAAGATGATGGTGCAGAAAAGGCATCTCGTCGGCCCCGTGTGTTGTCGGCGTGAAAAACAGCATCCGCGGCAAAATCTGCAAAAGCAGCAGCAGCGGCTTAGCCATGTTGTCCGGTGGCCAGATGCCGTGCCCTCTGTAGCAGTCGACGTGCCGCTCTTCCTTTTGTAGCCTCGCCGCCGATGACGTAATGCTCGTTGCCTTGAAGTTGACCAATGGTGAGCCAGTGGTGACGTTGCAAAGATGATGGTGCAGAAATCTGTAAAGGTCAGCGACCAAAGGGCTCGCCCGCACATGTCAAGCTTATATACGCCGCGAGGAGAAAGAACGTTGAGTGGGAAGTGTCGGGTGCTGTGTGTGATGTGTCTGTCCATATGTCAGTGTTGTGTAATACGTGCTACTCATGTTGTCCGAGATATATGTGGGTTGGTACGTGTGTACTCGTGATCGTTCGCAGCGTATTAGCAGACTCGTGTTTTTTTACATAGGCTACTAGAAATCTCGCTAGGTGGCGTAAGTTACCACACAATTCCAAATAGTGAGTTATTTATCCATGCGCGTAAGTTCGGCATTCGTTTTGTTTGTCTAGCGGCTCCGTCGTAGGTACCGACGCCAGCCGACGCCGCCGACGCCGCACGTACGTACCTTTGCACGTTTACCTTTGCACGCTTGGAGACTGTTTACTGTGTATAAAAGACATCGAACGAGAACAGACGCGTCCTGTGTGCTCTCAATTCGGCGGAAAGGAGCGCGGCTCGCTGGGCTCGTCTCTCGCTTGCTCTCGGTTCCTGGCCGCCATGTTTCACAAGCTACACGCTGCACTGTGTTTTGTGGAAGGCAGACACGGTACATCGTGCTAAGTTCACACGGCACCTCATGTGTGGACGAATAACACACATGGCTGCATGTAAAACGAACACGTTTCGACGTGTCCGCTATGGGACAACGGTTTACACGTCTGAGCGTGTTATTTTTGCTAACAGTGTAGTCTAGGGCTCCAGTGCTGGCCCCTGCTGCTTTGGCCCGCTCAACTAGACGACTTTTGGTCGTCCGGGTGCAAGCTGGAGCAACGCAGTTTGCACCTGGACTAAGTGCTAGTGCGTAACATTCAATCTTGACATCGTTTTATGACCTGTTCTCTCTGCTCAAAATTTGTACGTTAATAAGTATTTTATTGACAATCCTAAATGTAATGTTTTACATGAATAAATAAAGTGCCACCAAACAACAATTTAAATATATATGCAGTTTTATGTTGTTAAACTATCGTCATATCAGTATGATAGTTCTAAACTTTAGGAGTTGCTTTAACAATAAATCATGAGCTCATTTTGTGTTTGAGTGGTTTTTTATTTATATTGGAGTTTATCCCTAAAACCCTGCATATCCGTGGATTATCCGCGGATATCCGCAGATATGCGCAGTAAACTGGCGGATGCAGATAAAAATTAGACGGATTTCGGCGGATTGCGGATCGGATGCGGATGTCAGGGGCTGCGGATGCGGATATCTGCGGATCCGTATCTAAATTTTTGCCCGGTGGCATTCAGTCCGTCGTCTGACGTTTCATCTACAGATCGTTTCGTCGACATGCAACGTTTGATCGAAAGGCTTCCTGTGTTCGTTTCATTAAAAAAGCTGAGACGTTTCGTCGCACACAACCCTGCTATTTTCGTAACAAACGTTTTGCGTCTCGCCTGGATTACAAGGGGGAGGGGACATGGTTTGGTTAAGCACGCCTTAGTGAATCGCGCGCTAGCTTTTTGCGACTTAGTGAAGAAATACGCTGTCGACAAAACGACGCAGGGGCATGTGCCCACAAAACGTACAGTGTCGACAAACCGTGGTCCATGAAATGTATGTACTGTGAAAAGTTGTCCTCGAAACGTATTTCCACAAACAC
Source organism: Ixodes ricinus (assembly GCA_037355805.1). NCBI lineage: Eukaryota > Metazoa > Arthropoda > Arachnida > Ixodida > Ixodidae > Ixodes > Ixodes ricinus. The sequence goes on from JAZHYW010021607.1 coordinate 9,668, forward strand.
GTTTCGAAGAAACGATAGGAATGCTAAGAACGATCTAATTCTTACTGAAGATCGCTTCAGTTAGTGCATTTCATCTCGTCAAAAAATGCTATCTATAGAAAAAGAAAAAGTTAAGAATGCAGGGCATCAATCGTCCCGAGAAAGCAAGTTCTTTGGAAGGGAAAGAGCGGAAAACTTTCTCGGGGCAAAGAAAACCTCAAACGAAAGAGTCACAAGAAAGTAGAAGAAACGTCCCCCCTCTCTGCAGAGAGTGGTGTGGTCATGATACCAAAAACAAAGAAGGTGCTGTCGACAGCGAACGCGACCCTGCGGCGCTACAGTTTGCAAAAGTTTCGGAATCAGCGGCGCACGCACAGACAGGCAGCCCGTAAATTGCCTCTTTCTTTTTTGTATGCTTAGAGTTCTAGCCAAGAAAGTCTGGTAGTTCATATCCG